>WYDI02027471.1:0-32527 GCA_009867235.2 Psittacus erithacus | reverse complement strand
GGAGGGGGAGGGGGGGGGGGGGGGGGGGGGGGGAGGCAGGGAATTCTAACCCAGAGAAATGCAACCCAGCAATTACAAAGTAAGTATTCTGGGTGAGAAACCGATCGGAAAATGATGGCTAAGTCCACTGTCTGCTGTGGGCTATTGCTTTACAAAAGCGGGATCCCGCCTGATGCTGAGAGCCCACCAGCTACTGAGAGCTGCCAACTTGTATACAAGAGGCAGGAGTTAAAAGTATCCTGAAATAATCGAGATCAGTCCTTGCTGCTAAATATGCATCCTCAGCTAGGAGGTGCACCAAGGGGCTTGACTACTGCCCAGGAGAGAAGGAAGGGAGTGCAACAGATAAAGGAAATCTTACTGCCAGGTAGGGAAAAATTTAAAGACTAAAAAAAGGTGCAAAAGGAAGGTGCAAGCAGGTCTTAGCTGCCCACCTTGGTAATCCATTGGTAAAAAAATGTGTTTTCCATGTCAGAGCCAGAAAGGTCCTCCACTCCCCACAGATTTCTGAACAAGGATACAAAAATCCAGCCACATTACAAAATGTCTGGTAAATTCAGGCTCTCGCAGTTAAACAGCTTCGCTAAGGATTCACACTGAAGCACAGAATAACAGTATTAGCTGCTAAAATGACCTTGCAGTTAAAATACATCTAATTAGCAGCCACCAACATCCCTGGGTTTTGGGGGTTTTGTCTTTTTGCAAAAAACAGTTAAATTCAGGGCTGTGTTGTACCAGAATGAAACGTGGTTAAGCTCCTGTAACTCAAAAGCCAGAGTAAGGATATCTTCAAACTCTCGGGGCACTGGAAAACCAACTCACCTTTGCTATTAGATCCTGGGGTTTCACAGGCCTGTTTGACTGTTCTGCAGATCTTTAAAACCACTGGGTAATTATTTCCTATGTTAAAATCTAAAGAAAGCATAGGCTACGTACCATTTAATACTTAGTTGGTGTTTTCAGAATGTAACATTTCAACTCTACTCAGGAAAAAAGGAAAGAAAAAAAAAAAAGAATAACAACATGAGGACAATGCTATAAAACGCACAAAACGGCCATGACTGGAACCTTCAGAGCTGCCGTGAAAACACATCATGGTGCTAATGGGATTTTTCTTCCTATATCTGCTCCATTTTTGGAGACACAAAAATATCACTGTTGAAGTACCACAGGAAAGAAAAGGAGGAAAAAGAAAAAAAAAGAAGGGGAAGAAAGGAGAGGAAAGAAAAGAGAAAGGAACTCCTAAAGGTAAGTAGAGATAAGGTTAAACACCGTGCAGAGGTATTGCTGGGAGCCTTCCCTCTGAATAATGCCAAGACCTTTCAAAGGTGCCTGTTGTCTCTAGGTGTGGGTGGGTGAAGTGTGAGATTACATAACCCACACGCGGCTGTGCACAACCGTGCTGGTGAAACCGCTTGACTGTGAAACTCAGGACTCCATTTCCTGGGCTGCTCGTAGCTCATGTCAGACCCCGGAACACCGTAAATGTTATCTTTTGTCTACGAGATTCTTTGGTTTTATTTTAATCAATGCATTTTCTCTTTTAATGATAGAGGAGCAACTACCAGCTCATACAGTTGGCTGCTTTAAAGCTTTTCTTAAATGGCAGTTGAGTTCTACCATATAAATATGAACACTTAATATTTATGCCACATTTTCTTCCTTTCTTTAAAAGCACCCCATTTACATATTTCTGGAGAATAATGATACTTCAGCAGGGCAGGTGAACACACATTTCTGCATATGGAGTCAATGGGAAAAAGTATTAAGAGTCAATAGTGTAAAAATCAGCCCCTAAGTTTAAGTGGCTCAAATTGAGCATGCAGCTGTGGTTGCCTGTCAGTAGTTAGATGCTGTAATAATAATAACAACAATAATAATAACAATAATAATAATAATAATCAGCCTTTCATTTTTCTAGTGCCTTCCATGCAAAGATCTGGAAGCACTTTACAAAGATAAATAAACTGAGCTTGGAACACCCTGTGTGGTTAATAAATATCCTAATATATCTAAATATCCTGTTTTGAGCATGCAACTCTTCTTACTGCATAAAAATCCACATTTTAGGTCATCCACGTATTTGCACATGGCATTTTGGAGGCTCAGACATCGAGGGCAGGCTGTAGAGATTTTTACTTACCTAAGAGACCATGTGGATTCCCAAAAGTAGCCCACAATATGCCTGTGAAATTCCATATGCAGCGCCAAACCCCATCTTTTAGGGAATGGCAGTTGTTGCTGGACCTGCCTGGGGCCAGGGTGAGAGGCCTGCAGGGGTGTCAGTGTCCAGGTGCCACACAGCAGCATCCCTATGAGCTGGGTCGCTGTGGGGGCTCCTGCAGGACCACCTGGCCCTCCTCCCACCTGATGCTCATCTCAACCTGCTCCTGGCCCGTTGTCTATGCTTTGAACATGAACCCAAGTGAAAACTGAAACATCTTGGCTCACCTTGATTAAGCATACAAGCATAAAGACTCTTGCCTACTAGCCTACCCCAAGGCTGCATTCATCGCTTTCTCCTTCTGTGCCCTCTGCCCATCCTACCAACACAAGGCTTTGTCCCAGGAGTACTGTATTCCCTGCTATGACAGCAACCAGGTGGGAAAGCAGGAGAAAAAAGGGCAGGATTTGGCCTAAAAACGTCATCAGGAATAAATACAGCATATAAACAGATGTGATAGGAAACCAGGGCATTTTCTCATCTCGCAGACAGGTCGCTGGGCTGGGAATGGGATTGAGGAGCACACCCCAGGGCACAGGCCAGGCGGACTACAGTACATGTTCTCACAAGAGCAAAGCTTTCTCCTTCCCACCCTCTGCCCATTTGGTATGTTCAGCCCCAAAACGCTTCCAAGCACAGCCTGGCTCTCGCTGCGGGGGTGCAGAGCGCTTAACACAATGGTGCCCTGATCTGAGCTGCAATGTCCAGAAGCTACCACAATAAACTAACAAGTAACAATAATCACCCTGATTTGTGGAGTTTGTTTTCCAAGAGGCATAAAGGGTTGACAATAAACAGTTCATCAATTTCCCCCAAGTTTGTTCCCCAACTCTTGTGATTAAGTCCTGGGGAGTTTCAGTGGTTGTAAAAATCCTTGTGGGGATTACATTTTTTTGTCCTAATTATACCATGAATATTTGTATACACCAGCAAATATTCCCGATATAATTGAAACATATAACCACCCCAACAGACGATCACGGCAATTTAACAGGCCCTGGAATTAATAAAGAAAATCAGAGGATGGAAAGAGCTGTTTCTAAAGGGCGCAATAATACATACAGGCTGTTGAGAGAGAAATACCACTACAAATAATCAGAGAGCTTGACCACAAGAGCATGGTCAAGAGGCTAAACCAAAAGTGAAGTGGCCAGGGAAGAGCCACAGATGGGCAAAAGTCAGCAACACTAGTAGACTTCTCCTCTGCCTTGGCCATTCAGGAGTGCACTGCACACAAGTATCCTCAGACAGAATATGACCTCTGGAAAAGAGAACAGCAGGATTTTCTGCTCAGGTAAGTATCTCTGCCTTGCTCTGCCTTCTGCTAGTATTTCTGAATTTTGTCCCTGTCCCACACTAACAAAAAAAAAAAAAATATATATATATATAACTGGTGGAATTAGGCAGGATGAGGCTTTAGCAACTCTTCAGCTGTTTGGTAGCAAAAACAATTCCTGGAAGGGGAGGGAACTTTGGGAAATAGAGGCAGATGAAATCACTCTGCCCCTCTGTGCCTCAGTCTCCCCATCTGTGAAAATCAGCTAATGACATCCACCTGATTTAGTTAAATGTCCTGGAAACTATAAAAACTCTGTAACAGCAATATATTAAGCAGCAGCACTGTTAACTGTTTCACTGCTGGAAATGCGAAGGAGGACCATCAGGTGATGCAGATATCCCTGCGAAGCACAGATGGACAAACTTAATATACTAACACAATTAGCTTTGGGAGAGAATCACAGCTCCTGGGGTTTTTGGCTCACCCCTTGCCAAAAGCAATGTAAGTCTAGGCACTTTTTAAGTGCTGAATTTCAATGTGAAAAATAGTCTACCTGTCTATGCATGTCTTACACTTCAAGTTTGGAGGGGTCCCATTAACATGCATGTTTATAACCTGCAAATTTTCCCCTGTGCATGGAGCACATTCACACTCAGCAGAACATTTCACTGACACCAAGGAAACAAGCGAGCAAAGCAGGGCAAGTGAGTGGGGAGGGGGTGTCATGGAAGCAACAGAGGTTTTTAAAATTAGGGTTTTTTCCCCTTCGAGTTTTGGATCTCTCAAGGGAAAACCCATTCAGCTGCATGTGTACAAGGGGGACCAAGTCTGATAACTGAATCTATCAAATTAAATGAGTAGAGCCATCACCTTGAGACGGTAAAACAATCCACCAAATGAGGGAAACCCTGAGGATCTAAAGCTTCAGTCCTCAATTTACTGGACACCAGCACAACTGAGTAAATAATGCTCTCTGAATGGAAGAGAGGCTAGAAAATTAACTAGCTTTTAGATAATGAAAGAAAGCAGAAAAATGAAACAGCAACCAGGAATCCAGTTCAGACTATAATGTAAGTTAAAACAGGGAAATAATAAACCGATGTTTCATTTGCACAAGGAAGCATGCTGCAAACCTGCTGCTAAATAATACAATGAAAAGCTTCACCCGAAGACCTGAATCTAAGCAGGATTTGGCCACTCACAAGTGCTAATTATATAGGATAATTGAACCCTGCACCAGGAGAGGTAAAACACAAGCATGGTACAAAAAGAAGCTCTTACTCCTTTCAGTATGACAGAACAACTAGGAGCAAAGAGAACTACAAGAAAACATGAATCATTCTGCATACAGTACAATTTTTCTGAGCAATGGTTTTTCTGGATCAGATTTCCCCATAGCTCTCAATTCAGCCATTTATTTGTACAGAATAGCACCTTTCTCTGTAAGATAAAAGTATAAGACACAAAAAGACTTTTACTATCAGGTCTGCTTGAAATGGAAACTGAAGTTGATTACTCAGGAAAGTGTATTCAAATAAATAAATAAATAAACAGAGATACTGTACAAACTGAGGCGAAGCGAAAGAATTCCTTCAAACATCCACAGCCAGTGTGAGAAAGTGATACCAAGTTCATACCTATCATCCCAGTAAAATAAAGGCTAGTGGGTTTTTGCTTTGTTTCTCATGAAAATGTCAGTATACTCAAACAGCAGTTTATTAATGTATATCACAGTCTAACCAAATCTTTCTATAACCTCTTACGTTACAAGCAAAATCTCTATAAAATGTCACCAACAAAAAAACTGAACTAGCCTGTAAGTAGTTTCAACGAAGTAGTCCTTTTAACCCTAATTTTCTAGATTTAGATGGCACTTCTGAAGTAAGCATTATGAATCTTCCTTAAGGACAAGTGGAATCAAATTGTAAAATCATAAGCAGCGATCTAGTAGTTCTTCCTCTAAGCAAGCCTTTTATTTCCCTGTAATAAATTCAAATCCAGTCCTCAGTCTCTTAATAAGTGATCAGAGAAAATATGCATGCACACCTAACCCCCTACAACAAACCTTATTTTTTAAATAACACTTTAATCACTAATATAATAAAGACTGTTGTAACACGTTAGCACTGGTATCATTATTCCTTATGATTCAATATTCTAATGACTGGCTGTAACAGAGGTTTATGTTCTGCCGAGGTTTATACCACTATTTAATGTAATTAAGCAAACTAGCAGCCAATGCCTCTGTGGAAATATCATTTCTATCACAGAGTATTCCCACCAGAAATTCAGAGGAAGCATAACATACAAACTTTGATTCTGTTTATTTTTTCCCCTGTTCTGAAACTGATCTGGTATTTCTTGGACTTAGTAAACTGGAAGAAGGAATCAATTTGGCTTCTGTAGACATGTTATTGTTGACAATACTAATAATCAATGACAAATAGGCCATCCTCGCTCCCCTCTTTCAGCAGACATTGCAGCCTGCAACATCGCTTTACAAAACCCCAGAGCTGGACTCTCCTCCTGCAGGGAGCCCTGTGGGTGCACCAGCAATGAAGTTTTAAGTAAGCCATTAAAATGCTAATATTCAGCACGGGCCAGATCCCTGTTACCACTGAAAGCAGAATTAAAGCTCCTCTGGAGACAGGATAAGGCCCTTCCAATGTGATCAAAAAGTAAATACATGCAAAGCTTTGATGGGAAAAATAATTTTTTTCTAATTTTAAAACCAGAGTCCACCAGGCTCATAATCCATGTTACAGTCACATCTGGGATAAAAGTGAGGAAGATAGGTCCAGACTAAAAAGTTGCCACATGAGGTCAAAGAAGAGTTCTTAATACCCAAGATTGCATCAAAATGGAGTTAGTTGCATTTTGTGCTCTGCTAGCCTCCAGCTGATGTAGCTCTGCTGATGACAGCAGAGATGCAATATATATATATGTAAAAATACGTGCACATATAGTTGTGCATGGTTTGTCACGTCTTCATTTACTCCACCTTGCAAAGGGAGCTACGACCCTTTGGCTTAGCCCTCCCCAAAGCAAAGGGTTTACACGTTGGCCCAGGAAAGCAGGGCCAGGAGCAGAATTTGGCCCCAGAATCAGAGCTCATCCACAGCCTGCAACAGCAGAACTCACAAGCTTGATTAACTTGATTAAAATAAAAGCTTAGTTACCTCTCCCTCCCAGCTATAAAGTTCTCTGTAGGGGGGGGGGGGGAAGAAATCCACCAAAAAAAACCCCAACACTGAAACAAAAAACACACCCATTTGGTGGGGGGGGAGGAGGAAGAAGGGGGGACAGGACAAGGAATGATAACAAGAAAAGGAAAACGTCTGGTTCCTATTATTGCTATCATCTCCAGTGCTTTCACCTCCACAAACAGCTTAAAGGAGGGCTTCTGGAACAGAAGTTCAACTTTCCTTCATCTGGGCTCTTAAACTGCCAGGATCTGCTTACATTTTTGCCCTCTCCAGACTTTAATAGTTTTATATTCTAATATGGGGGGAGGGAGGAAGGGGGAGAATCTCAGTGTCACTGTAAGAAAGAAGTCACCGGGGTTTGTGATCCAGCAGCTTCTTTGGCAGAGGGAACTGCTGGTTGGCAGAATCCACTCATTTGACAAAACTACTATTTCTGGGCACAGGCTCAAAAACAGGTAGGAAGCAAATGCTGAGAAATAAGGAAGTAAAAACAGCCAACAGATTTTTCACTACCAAGAACGCCAAGAGTAAACATGATTTATTTAGCTGTGTTTAACATGTCTCTTCTGCACTAGACTGCAGAAATCTGCTTGCATTTAGAGCAGGAGGAGGCGGGGGGGAGGGGATAAAAAGGGAATCCATTACGGCGCTCTGCTGGTACTTTCTGAATTGTTCAGTCACACAGTTTTATTGAGTACAAGTATTTTCTAGCCCAAAATATATTCATGTGTCAGAAGAAAGCAGCACTAATCTGCTGTTAATTAACAAGCTGCTGCTAACAAAAGATGAAGAACCCAATTCATACAAACAATATTTACGTGGGTGTCGCATGATTTTGTCACAGATCTTTTCTCTTCTCCCCCCCCCCCCCCCCCCTTTCCCTCCTGCCACTTCCTCAGCACCCAGTGGCGGGGATGCAGTGCGGAGGACACCCTGCTCCTCTAGGGACCGACACCCACACTGGAGGTGAGGGCACCCAGCTTCAGAGGGATCCAGCCAAACTCAGCATCTCACCCATGGCACCCAGTTCCAGGGCTCCCATCTCCACGCACAGGAAGGACCTCACTGCACACTCACAAGTGAAATTTCTTTATATGCCTGTTCAGTTACGAGTCAGAAGCCATCTTCTGGCCCCGTGCCTGGAGCGGCAGTGCTGCTGAGGCTCTGGGAAGTGGCCTCCCATCCTCCACCCATCCTTACAGGCAGCATGCAGCCTGCAGTAGGGGACAGACCACCACCCTCCTCAGTGCCCTGCCTGTAATTTCGCATTTGTTTAATCCAACCTTTTTGCTGAGGAGTTTGGGAATGGGGGAACATGCTAACAGCACAGAGACCCAGGGGGATTTGGGCTTGTTCAAAAAAATCAGTGCATGCACAAAAGGGCAGAGCTGTGAGCACTGAACCAGAGGGCAGGCTCTCACAGCCATAGCTCCACCGTCACCCCTGCTCTCTGCTGTCATTTTGGATGGTAATGCTTGTGGTCTCATCCAGAAGGGTGCTGAGCATGACAGGCTGCCCCTAGCCCCCACCAGATGCAGCTGGTACTTTAGAAAATAAAGCCATTCACGTCTTTTCTGCCTCATCTGAGAAATGAGAGCACATATCTCCTGTGGGCGGTTTAAAGCTGGCAGGCGCAAAGACATGGGAGGGTTAAAATTGACAGCAGCTAGCACTAAAAACTCCTATACTTGCCTCACTCCGGGGAACAAGGGTGGGATTGCAGGGCTAGAGAAAAGGCTGATGGTCTCCTTTGCTTTACCCATCAAACCATGCAGATCTACCCTAGAAAAGTGTTACAGAGGACAGGGTTTAGGCACTGCTCAGCACTGACATCACACAGACAGGGCTAAGAGAAGTGCAGGAACAGGAGAACAAGAAACAAGTATTCAAGCATGATTTTGGAAGCACCATGTGGCACACTGGGGTGGTATTTCTACTCTGCACACACTGGTTAGTGCCTTGCCCCAAAGTGCCTCTATAAGAAACAAACTCCACTGGAGCATACACATATCTGGCCTTCTAGGTTTTCTCTCTGGACCCTTACCCCGTTCCCCAAAACATGGGTTTTCACTGCGAAAGTCACAGCCACCACTCAGCACATCCCCTGAACACCCTCACTAGCACCCATCCCCACTTGCTAGCCGTAGCTCTACCCCCACTGCTCGCTGCTGCCATGCTATCTGCTCCAGGCTCTGCCCTGGCAGGAGAGGGACCTGCCCTAAATGTAAACTAACACCAACTCTTCCCCACATCTTCCCCTCTTTGTGTACGTCCAGGCTCACCTTTGCCATTTCTAGACCAGCATTTTAACACAGTCCTGGCCTGGACTTTTTCAAAGATTTTTTTTTTTCCCGTTAGCAGTGATATTTGAAACACTGGCATTCACCATTTGAGAAGCAAAGCAAACGCATTTAAACAAGTGTCTTAGAAGAGCTAATGAAAGAGAAGCAGATACATCTGTATTGCATTCTCCACTCACTACCACTGAAAAAAAACAAACCTTTCCAGACAGCAAGGAAGACTCCCAGCAGCGAAGACAATAGGAGTTCTCAGGCTTCCTATGGAGGCAGTGAGGACAACCGGGGCATCATCCCACCTAGGCAATGCCTGCTGCAAGCTGCCTGTCATGCAGCACAAACCTTAGCCTGAGCAGCCCCAAGGCTCCAGCACTGATAGAGACCTCATCAATCCAGCTCATCAGTCCTTCCAAAACAAGCAAATGCCTTTGCTAGGTGCCTCTGAAAGACACCACTGCATGCCCCCGCTTTAATATTTCTAATGAACGTTAATTGTCAGATAGGAAGCATTGAGGACTGGAGGTGGTTTTCCTCATTCGTAGAGTAGACATGGTAAGGATGAGGCTAGTCCAAGACAATGCACTGCCAAAAGCCCTCTGACCTGAGGGATGGGTGCTTCTCGTGGCCAGTAAAGATGCCTCTTGTTCCTGTGTACTAGCGCTGCTGACAGAAAACTACCTTCTGCATCCCTTTCAAATAGCTCAAATCTGTTATCCTTGATCAGCTTCAAAATCAAAAATAAAATATATCATCTTAAATGATGTGCTTTGCACAATGAGGATAGCATCCTTCAGTGGAGGCTGAGGAGGCTGGCGTGAGGGCTCAGGGGTTGTTTTTAGGGGGGCTTGGGGGCTACTGTTTTAAATTCTTTCTGTAAAAAGGCCCTGTACCATAAACATGAATCAAACACTATATTCTGCCTTTTAGTCTTGAACAATTATGAGTACAGTTTTGTGATCTTTAGCCATATTTACTGATACTCAAAGGCAGAGTCTATCTTGTTAGATTGTTATAAATGGGACCCCAGGGAATCAGCACACAGGCGAAGGCAGATGTGAGAGAGCCTTCTCAGAGCTTGGGTGTACTTCAGTCTTCTACTGCTGAAATTATGAATGTTTTGGAGAGAAAAAAAAAACCATCACACTTTAGATTCCTCTGCCAGATCATTACAAAGAGCTGTCCATAGACTAGAAAAAAAAAAAAGTTCTATTTTGCTGAACTTAAGAATTTTTAAGGTTAGCTGTTAAATTTCAAAGTGTCGTTTACATGTGCTGGCCACTTGTATGCACAGAAGTTTCAAAGACAGACACAGAAAAGGTTTCTGGTTATAAGCCATTAAAGAAAGAAACCCACAAATTCTATCTCATTCTCTCTTAAATATATTGTTTCTGTTCCAGACCTGTTTCATAATACCCTAAAATTGAGGCATGTTTCCGACACTAGATTGGAGAAGCTGTCACATTAAAGGTAAACTTTTAATCTGCTATAGATGAACAGCACACATTTTTATTTCCTGAGTAACAGCTCTGGAGAAATGTTTAAACAAGATTTAAAAAGCTTTGTGGAAAAGCCACATCTAGGAGTCTCAGACAGCTGCTGAGTTTGAGCTTCATTTCTTTGTTGTTGTTCTTTTTTAATTCTTTAAATAACTACTCAAAAGTAGAATTCTAGGAGCAGAATAACCAGGATGCATGGTAAAGTGAACCTCAAGGCTTGCTTTTATTTCTAGTTAATAAAAAAGAAATGTTTAAACTGAAACACAGGCCTGAATTTCTAGCTCTTCATCCCCATCTTTTTTTTTTCCTGGGACTCATAATCAAATACTTTTAAGAAGTTAATTGTGTCACAATTAGCAACACATTAGTCTTCCGATATTTTTAATAGCAACCCAGGTTTTTCCCCAAGGCACTTAAAAATGGCAGGCTCGGCTATATTCTCCTTTTTCTTAAACTCCCATGCACTTTCTTCTTTAAAAACCTCCCACATGCATTTCACTTGGTCTGAAAATACTAGCACAGATCTTAATCCTGCCAGCACTTACAGACATGCTTAACTTTCTGCATATCAGGAATCCCGGTGGCTGCAAGAGGACCATTGGCATACCTGCAGCTAGGTGCAGGCTATGGGTGAAATCCTGCCTTTGCTAAAGTCAAAGGCAAAAGCTCCACTGATGTCAATAAGGTTACGCTTTGACACCCAGTTTGTTGCAGGACTGGGACCATCCTCATTTTAAGGTACTTTCCTGAACTCTTTTTTGTTGTTTTGTTTAAATTTTTTCTCCTTTTTTCTTCCTGCTCTTTCTCCCCCTCACCTCCCACACTCACTTTTGTGGGGCCCCATATTGAGACCACTTGAAAACGTCTGCCTTTCAAATCCCTCTGCAAGGGAAACCCCCTCACTGAGACAGGAAACACCCTTTGCAGGTAAAGCTGAAAGAAACTATTTTGCCCGCTGCTCGCATTTGAGTAAACTAATTAAAACCTGGGAACCTGGGTTCCAAGTGATGCCGAGAAGCAATTGTTAATATGAGCTGAAGTGAAGTGGGAAGCTCCAGACGTTTAAAATTAGCTCTAGGGAAAAGGAAAAAAAAAAAAAGGGGGAGAGGTGAGAGAGAGAAAGGGGAAAAAAAAAAAATAGGAGGGAAAGAATTTTCTGTAATTTTACCATAAAGTCAAATCGGTGCAGCTTGGACTGCATGGGGTTAAAATTAATTTGGGGGGATCCTGTACAGCGAGGGGTGAAAGCCCTGCTGAAAAGCAAAGGGGAAAGCAAGGACAGCCGGCTCGGAAGTGCTGTGGTGCTGTGAAGAGCAGGCAGAAGTGAGCAAACCAGCTGAACCGCTTGCAGAATTAATCAGTAACAAAGAGGCTGGAGCTGTTGGCGGGCTTCAGCCCTTGAACCTGGACTCTCCTCTATAAATTTCAACTTGGAATGGCTCTCTACATGTTGAAAGACAGGTTGGCTCCTGGCCAAGCCATAGGGAAAATAAAAAAAAAAGGCCAAAAAAGAAAATTCTTCCTCGCTCGGGAAACTTCCCTTCAGTTTCTAACTCTTTTTATGAGCTAGTAATAGGGCACCTCAGAAAACGGGAAACGAAAAGCAGGCATTGAAAGGAAAAAATGAGCCGCAAGTTGGTTTAATAAAGAAAATAAAACAAGTAGGGGCTAAATTCAAATCTGGATTTTGCCTGCACACAAGTACATCAGCAATAACAGCAGACTTCAGAGCGCCTTGCCAATAATTCAAAAGAGACTTTTACAGTTACATTAGCTGGCTACAGGTTTGACTCCGAAAATAATAAATGTCTTAAAAGAAGAGGGCTGTTTAATCCCTGTCTGCAGTCTCGTCTTGTTCTCTCCTCCCCCACCATGCCACCTTGTTTAAATGACCATTATGAAAGCAACGTGGTATAAAAAACATGTAGAACCATCATTTATTCAGCAGCATTTCTTTCCTTTCCTATTTTCCCCCTCTTCAAACAGGGATATGTGAGAGAATCGACTCTCTCCTCAGTCTCTGCTCATTGCCAAGGCAGTTTCAGCCACAAATACCTTGCCGCTGCGATGCTTTTCCAGCATGAGCAGACAAGGAGTGGGCTGGGGCAGAGTGAGGGGCTGGAGTGCAGAGAGGGGGAGCTGTCAAAGTGGGAAGAAAGAAGGCAAACATCTATTCAGAGGCCAGACTCACTGAGCAAGGTCAGCTGCACAGGCATGGCCCCTTGCAGCAGCTATGCAATTACATCCAAAGTCTGCACAGCACAGAGTCCTACAACCTGCATGCAAAGACTGGACCACAGGATCTAGGACAGCTGGAAGAAGGTGTGTAATGATTTTAATTGCTCTTCCAAGATGCTAAAGGCTAGAGGAGATACTCTTTATCTAGAGCAGGGGGGCTGATGCTTTGTACCACTTGCAAGAATGCATGCAGATAAAATACCCTAATGAGAGAATGGAGAGAGAAATATGGTAAGTGCCAGCCATGATCAAAAGGTGAAATAAAATATCAACATAAAATGCAGCCTAATCAGAGCATGGAGGACAGGGATACACAATCTCTTCACCAAAAGTGGCTGTTAAAGTAAATTAGATTAAACACTCCTGCCTCCCTTCCTCCCCAAACTCCCTTTTTTTTAATGAAGGGGCTTACTCCTGCAAGGCTGAACGCCATCCAAGGCTCCTGGACATTTAAAGCTATATACATAACATGCCTGTGACAGAACTCATCCTGTACTTCTACTTTCCAAGAAAACTGGGATCTGCTACTTGGTAGGTCTTTTCCATCTGCAGCTTTTATGACTCTGCCAAGGCACTGGCCAGCAGTGTCCTCCTTTTCTCTGTCAAGATACATGCCACCAAATGCCAGATGAGTGAGTTTAAAAGCTGTTGAACTTAACGGTGGTTTGTGCTGATCGTGCTTGAATCTTTTTGCAAAGGCATACATGCAAAGAGGAAGAAAGAACACCACTAAGTAACCACTTCAAATCTGCCATTAACATTATTAAACTCCTTACAAGCGGTATCTACCCCACCTTCCCCACTACACACAAACATACACACACCCAGAAGCACTGCTACATGGCAACTAGGAGCCAAGACAGCTCTCCTCTTCCCACTGCAGCAACCACATTCATTCCTGTTAAGGGGTTAACGATTCGTTTCCACTACTTCTCTCGAGAAAACCTACAATGAAAACATTGGCTCACGAAAGCATTCTCACTGCCAGAATGCCACAGCACGAGTGAAAAGTCCGTTTTGTTTTCATTACATCTCTGGGATTTCCGGCTTAACTCCTGAGCTTAGACACCAAATCCCCTGATACCCCACCCACCCACTTTTTCTTCCTTTTTTTTTCTTTTTTTTTTTTTATAACATTTCTGGTGCACAACCCACCAATTACCATTTGGAAGGTGGGGGGGAACGGGGAGAAGGAACTATGCTGAAAAGGATGCTCTCATCGGAGTGAGCACGCACATCTCCCAAGCCGAGAGCTTCCAGGGTTGTCGGCTGAGAAATATGCGTTTATTTCTATACCTGGCATCTCTCTTCTACTTCTCACCCTCTGGGCTCCCATCTTCCCACTTGGCCACCGAAGCCAGTGCTAAAAATCTCAGCCTGAAATCTATGCCCTTTGAAGTTATGTGACATGACACAGAAATCCAAGCCTTTCTTGTACTAAAAGTATGATTACTTCACAGAGGTTTTTTCTGCAGTTATGATATAAAAATGTTCCAATCTCCAAAATCCCTGGAAAGGTTCAACCTTTATGTCACAGACGATTTGGTCACTGTGTGTATAGGCAGTGCAGTTCAAACACGGGCTGAGAAAGAAAAACAATCTATGGAAAAGACACAAGGGGAGGCAACATCATGCTATAGTGGCACTTCTGTCCTGCTGAAGCAAAGGAACCATTTCTGTGCCTTTATGCATTTACTCACCATCAGAAAGGAACAGCAATGTTTTCTATCTATATGGGAGCTTTTGTGTTTTATAGTGGTTCCACAAAATAGGCTTTCCTTCATCTACATTCAAGTGCAAAATTCCCCTGCGAATGCACACAAACTCCTTTTTTGCTGTCAATACTCCACTGAGCACAAGCCTATTGCTATTAATCACATCCCCACAAGTGCAAAAGCAGCCTATAGAATGGTTGAACACTACTTTTACTTTTCTCCTAACAGTTGCTCACAAAGTTATAAAGAAAAGTGAGTAATGCCTGGCTGACCAGTACCTTTTCATCACTTACCACTAATGTTGTCTAAAAAACCTACCAGTCTTTCCATGCTAATAATAATCAGAGATATACACACTGTTTCTGGTCTTTCACACACGGCCCAAATAATTTCACAAGATGGCTCAAATAAAGGCAAAAAAACATTTTGTTGGGTGACATTTTAACCGGGCTCTACCTCTGAGAAGGTCCAGAGTCCTTCCACTGAAGAGGGTAACAGCTGTGCCACACTGGTGCAAACAAGCAAGTTTTTCTCTTAAAGAGTGACTCGTGATGTGCATCCACCCCAGAGCAAGAAAGGTCTGGCCACATGTACTGAATGACCTTCTTAAATCCCCTCTCATCAGCCTGCAAAATGGCACTTCTGTCAAAAAGGTTTTACCTAGCGTTGTCACACATAAAAATGAAGATGACTGTAGCTAAGAGAGATAACAGAGAAAAAACAGCAGCGAGCTCCTGTTTTGCAGTTTGGCACCCCATGCATTCATGGGCAGAGCCCCGTTTGCGCCACCCCATCAATCTGGCATGGCACCGCTGGTTTCAGGGGAGTTACCCCACGTGAAACCAGGGCAGAGCTGGACAAACCTGACCCCCCCCACCGCTCCTCCAGCACCAGCACCTGCTGTCCCAACCCCGTGGGAATCCAGGTAACCGCACACAGCGCACGGAAAATAACTCTGAAAAACAGGATGGTGAAAGGAGCAAAACAAAAAGCTAAAACCGGCAGGGAGGATCGGGTTCATAATACTCCCCAGCAGCTTTTCGGCCTGCTTTTAAAACTCAGTGTGATCAGTCTCACACTTGACTCTGGCGCATGCTAGGGAAGCCTTGGAGCCTGATGGACCTGGACCCCAGCAGGAAATGACCAGGGCAAGCTGAGATGGAGATGGTGGCAGGGAAAAGGTGGCCAGTGGCCCCAGGGCTGGGGCTGAGCAGTGGGGGCTGAAGCAGCACCACACGGGTGTGGTGGAGTTCAAGCAAGGGGAAGAAAGGGTTTTGCAAGCAGGTTTCTCACCTTTAACTCTTCCCAGGATTATCAAGGTGCTTACTGCTGCTTTGGTGGGAGACAATGGGGCTGCCACCCTGCTATGTCTTGGGGGACATGCTGATGACAGGGCCTGACAAACCACCCCTTGGCGCCCTCCACACCACCCCCTCTTAGGGGCCTCCAAAGTGGGGACTGCATCTCCTGGAGAGCCCCACACTGCTCTCCAACTGGGTCACTGTCAGCCTGAAGACTTGAAGGTCCTACCTATTTCAGCAGCCCCTCACCATGCTTGGAAACAGAGAGAGCCAGGGGAGGGCCACTGCCACTGCAGGCTCCTCTGACGTGCCCCCCACCCTGCTCAAGGCACAAGCAGCCTGTTTTAATCCCTTCGAGTCAAGTCAGGACCTCAGCCGAGGTCTCCTGCAGCAGGAGGCTTGCTCATTAACCCCACTCTCACAGGAGCAGTGGCTGGCATCTCCAGTGTATCATCCCCCCCATACTGCTCAGCAACACCAATTAGCAAAATACATTGCTAAATACCTGGTGAAGCAGCAGAGGAGGAGCAGAAGGCCACATAATTCCTCTGAGCTCAGGGAAAGCCTGGCTAATGTGAGGGAAGAAACAAGCCCGGAAAAGCCTCACAAAAAGGATTGCAGCTACAGCTGAAGTTTCTCAGGCACTGTTACCACACACTTCTGGAAGCGTCTTCTTCACATAGTGCTCTTCCTGGCCTGGCTTTGACAAATCACTCCTGCAAGACCCACCACCCTGAGAAGGTGCTGGCAGGAGGACTGGATGCCACGGCAGCCTCAGGAAAGGGACGGCCACTGAGACCTCTGCCAGCTCGGCACTGCTCAGGACATGTCTTGTCAACCTGCCTGACAATGCTGCCACAGGCCTCAGGTTGTTTCAGCTCACATTTTCCTCTCCTCACATGTGAAGACATCACATCACGATGGCTGGCTCAGTCCTACAGTTAATATGGGTGCGCTGGTCCATAATGGTACATTGTAAGTGAATGTCTCAGGGTAGACAGCAATAATAATTAGCTGTCATGATTTGAAAAAAGGATAATCCATGCCATTGAGTTAACAATCACTCACACAACACACATGGATTTAACTAATCTTAATTTGGAGAAAAATAACAATTCTAAATATATCAAATAGGCTATTTCATGGCAACTTGAAGCGGTGTTTATCTCTGGCTTCCAGCACATGCAAGTTATTTAGTTTCTCTCACTGGCAGTTTTACCATTCAAAAGCCTGAAATGAACATTCATGGAGCAGGGGTTGCAGTTAAATTCTGCCTCTGACAGGGAGCCTTTTTTCATGATGCACATCTAGTTCAAGTACATAATGTATGGAGCCCAGCACTGACAGCCGGGATAGGATGAATGAGGAATTCCAATCAACTCTCTCCCCTTCCCTAGCACCATCTTTGCAGAAATTAGCTGCACTGCCTTCAAGAACCATTGCTGCTGGTGTGGCTACCTGTCCATGAGAGTACACTGCCCTGACCTTGAGCACCAGTCAATGAAGCTGATGAAGATCTGGTCCAAGTGGTGCCTGCCCTACAGAGGCACCAGGGTTCTCTAAAGCCACACAGCATTAAACACAAGCTGACTGATACTTCTTATATAACCTGGATTGTTTCAGAGAGCCCTGCTAACAAACAGCCTGGTGGCCCATGAGCCCAGCAGTGCCATGCGGAGGACAGGAAATACCATTGGTCAAAGGACAGCAGGAGCCACCTCCCTGAGCCTTCTTCAGCCAGGACGGGTCACCTGGTTAGGCCCAAGTTCTAATAAATATGAAAGATAAAGAGAGGTATAAAATACAAGTGGTGTAATTTTTTTCCAAAATACCTGCCAGCGGTGAAGTGAAAGAGGCAGTGACTGATAACTCCCAGCCAACTCATTGGCCTGGCTGTGTTTTGGTGTGTGACAATCTTGTACATCTGTTTGATACTATCACACCCTCTGTACAAGAGGCAGAAATTATCTTCAAACAGGTCAGCCAATTTGAAAAAAAGATAAAAACTTAACAGGACAGACTGCTCCTAAGCAAGTCACGTCCTCCCAGTGCCAGCTAACATGCTACCACACACCTTACCAACAGTGGTAACTAAATGAAAGTGCCTTGAAAAGCTTGGATTTGCAAGTTAGGAGTCAGGAAAAGATGTCAGAAAGTCTTTAAAAGCTGATTGCAGAGATAAACTTGCCTTTGTCTCTACTGATACCTGAAAAAGTCAGTTGGAGATTTGCATTGCATGCATGCAAATTCTTGTAGACTCCTGAGCTGTACCTGCCTTCCTCAGAGTGGCCCAAAGTCTGCTGTGTCATCAAGAGGCATTCAGTGATCAGGGCAAATGGAGTTACCAAGAAAGAGAGAAAGGCAAAAAAAAAGAGAGGAAGAAAGAGCTCATGACTCCAGAGCACCATGTGCCAGGGTGAATGCTCAGCATGGTGATGCATTCCAACATCCTCACTCCCAGAGGAAAGAGAGGTGCAATGGCAGAGCCAAGCTTAGCAGTTGACATACCCTCACTGCACTCAGCCATGAGAAGCTGTAAGGTTTGGTGGCATAGTCACACTGCAGAAGGCCACAAATCATTTTGACCAAATAAGAAGGTCTACAAAAATAACAGGAGATCAAGGAGAGGAGCTGAAACCTATTTGAGGGCAGCAGTGGTGGCAGCATATTTCAGGGAGCTGGAGTGGCGGTGGGTGATTTCTGGCTTCCCTCTTCAAATATAAAGACTCAATTATCTTTGAACAGCTTGCTTTACACATGAATTGACACATTTATTTTACAATAAATAACTGAAAGTTATCTATGTTTCCTTTACTGTTAATCTACACAAAGAAATAATAAACAGAGCTTGTCTACAAAAATGCAACTACTGCAGTACTCAGAATTCAATTAAGCTAAAATAATTAATGCTTCCACCATATTAAATTACTTTATATATTTGAGCCATTGAAGTTTGGTTTTTTTCTTATTATTATTCTTTAATCTTTTTCTCCTTTTTACTTAATAAAAAAAGTTAGTTTTAAAGTGGGGGGGCTGGCTAGGAAGGGAGAAAAAGAGCATGATTTGCTGTTAAAATGCAATGGTCTCCTTTAGCTGACACAGCACGTAGAGTGTTTTGTGCCTTTGATTAAAATAACATTTTAAATGCTTTGAACAAACATATCTCCCCATACTTCTAAGGGATTATTTTACATATTTCTTGGTGGAATAAAGAAATTCTTTCTTCCTGTCGCAGTACAGAAAGGCTAAGAATATCTTTCGTCACATATAAAGTAAAAATACTGTAGGCTGTTGCATTATTACAAAAAAAAATAATAAAGGGAGGGGGTGGCGGGGTTGGAGAAAGCTGCCTTAGAGATTAAGTTTCCCTTTTATGAAATCGTATTTAGTCTTTTTTTTTAACAAATCTAACAACAATGCTCTACAGCCGCTCACTGGGAAATACCTTTAATGTTAAATGCAGATTCTGATTTTCTTGGCTAATGCAGAAAGCCTTTCTATTGAAATATAAATAAGGGGTTTGGTATATCCCACTAAAGCCTTTCCAGTGAATGACTTCTGTGGGTTTTTCATGGCTACCCTCCACGGCTGTAATGTGAGGCTTTTATCCTACTATTGAAAACTATCCGCTGCTATTAAAAAAAAAATATGGAAGGACACTGCACCTTTTTATCTTGGAGCTGGGCTCCTAATTGAGAAAGCATTATTACTGCACTGTTTAGTGGACGTCCCTATCTCCATGCACTGCTGAGAAAATGCCAATCAAATGATAAACCCTTTTATTTTTCTCAATTCAAAATCTCTCCTACATATTTTCAATTGATACTGAGTTTAGTCAGAAAGAGACTAAGTGCTCCAGATTGGCTTTTAAATATTTTTTTATGCCTTTTCCACATGTGAACATCCCCTTCACCCCTCCCCCAGCAGATTTTCTGCATGGCAAAAGAGTTAGCGATATTCATGCTGACCCCCAGTAGCTAAGATGGGACAGCACACTCTGTGCTGAGTATAACATTGACGTATGTCACTATGGATTAAACTTGGGCACAGATTAGGAAAATATGAGATCTGGACTGAATGACAACATAGGTCTCCCGGACCAACCTTATGAAGCACTGGGCACCCTCTGGAAGGGGCTGAGCACCATCAGCTTGCACAACAGCTGTTGTGAGTGCTCAGCACCATTCAGGAGGCCTTCAGCAGACTGGAGGAGAAGGTCCTGAGTACTTCTCTTCTGTTCCCACCAAATGGGAAGGAAATCTAGCCTTCAAAGCTGCTACACCATGAGGTTGTCATCTCTGCCAAGAAATGCATTCACAACTGCAAAAGGATGAGGAAAGCTGAAAAAGGATGGGTTAAGCCGAAAAAGGACAGAGAAAGCTGAAAAAGGACGAGGAAAGGATGGGGTCAAGGATGTAAGCAACAGTAAGGTTGCTTACAACACTTCAGCAAAAGCTGCCAGAGCTAATGCCCCCAAAGCTACCAGCTGTCCCAAGTGATGATGGTGATTATGCCCAAAAAAGATTCCTAGAAGACAACAAGGCAGTAAATGAGTGGCATGTGGCCTCTCATTAAGAGGCAGATCATGTGGAGGCCTGAGGAGTTCAGCAGTTTCTTACTTATATGACAGCCAATCCCATCAGAGATGGTGCGACTGACTCAGAGACCTCCAGTGCTAAAAGCGGGAATCTCTAAAGCTTCAATTGTAAAGATAGGAGCCTTTCATAAGTCTTCTGGGGATCCCCTCATGGGAGCATCTCTACTACAGGCAGGATCCTGGACTGTCAAATCTAATCCCATAGGACAATTCCTAGACAATTTGGGACAGCGGTAGCGAAGACAAATTGCCACAGGTCTTCTGTATGGGATACAGTCAATTTGAACAGAAGAGGCCCATCTGAGGGGAGATCTTCCTGTTTAGTATAGAACCCACACTCACTAGCAGGGAGCAGAGCCTTGCTTTCACACTTGCAGAGGAACACACCACTGCAGAGGGGAGAAACACCCTCCATAACAGAGGAAGCCCCATGCTGGGTGCTCTGCAGAACCACTATGCAACAGCTCACCCAGGCGGGTACCATCACCCACCTGCCCACCTCTGATCCAGGGTGGTCTGCTGAGTAAGTCTTAACTGCACCACATACAAGAGTTTTAGAAAGGAAAATGCCTGCAGTTTGCTCACCAGAGCCAGGCTGTGCTCTCATCTCCTCATTCAAAAGCCCTGTTTGGTGTGTGAATGGGGGTGCTGCCCAGCCAACTCCAGCTGTCTGCAGAGACCCAGGACAGGAGACAAAGGAAGCAATGCAGACCAGGAAGCTGACACCTACCCCACTGAAAGGAGCAAGGACTTAATGAACCCCTGCTTTAGCCTTTGCAATGAAATCTTCCCACTGCAGTCAGTAGGAAGAGGATTTTTCAATTGACTTCAGTAGGGCCAGGATTTGATCCTTCCCAGTGGGACTGCACATGACTAAGGGAATCTGATATGGACTAAACTGAGCATCTCACCAAAGTCCCCTATCCCTCCATCACTGTTACCTGCTTAAGGACACTCCTGAAATGGTTTCTGATCCCAACTTTCTGCTTTTTCCTACATGTACAGACTGCCCCTTGGTTCTCTCAGGGGAACCGTGTCTCTGGGAGCTGGCAGATAGCTATGATGAATTAAATATGGTGGACAGCCCTCCTGAGTCCTGTGTAGCCATGAGGATCCTCCAGAATGATGGTTCTTACAAAGACCTGTTACTGAAGCCTCTGTTTCATGGCACTTTCTAGAGGGCTCTCGTTAAAAGATTACCTAGGCAGTTGACTGAGTGTAAAACATGCTGTACCTGCAATGTTCTCCTGCTTGGGGCAAATTCCTTTAGTAGGCGTGAGAAGACGGTCTTCTTCATCGGGTGTGACTTGGATCCCGATTTCCACTGGCTCTGACACTTTCCTGAGCTCGGCACGTGAGGAGGGGGGAGGGCTGCTCTTATCCATGCTCTTTTCATAGCAGGCACCACCAGTGCCATTGCACTGTTTTCTCTTGTGCTCTATAAAAACCAAGATGTCTCCCAGCGGGAAGTTCATCTGACACTGTCCACAGGTTAACAAGTCGGGGTCTGTCCCGCCTGCAGCGATGCTGATGCCACCCGGCTCTGCTATTGCCAGGCTTTCATCCTCGTCGGCGAGTGCCGGTTCCACATGGTCAGCCTCTGCTTTACATGGACAAGGAGAAAAAGGGAGGAGAGGGGTGAGGGGAGAAAAGAAAGAGATTACTTTGAATGTTCACAGACTCTGAAGGATGCATCACAAGAGGCCCAGCCTCCCTCCCCCTGTCCCAAAAAGCCAAGCTTGATAGGATCTTTCTCTTATTTTTCAGCTTTTCTGCTCTCCCAGAATGCTTTCAATATATTTTGCAACCAAGCCAGCCTGAAACAAAATGGAAAGGCTGACCTGGCATAGCTTTCCTGACAGCTCCTTCCCACTGCTGCCAGCGCTGCAAGGATATCAGCAGAGAGCCATTCTGCAAATGTTTGAGCCCCGAGTCACTTTCTGAAATAGTTCCTCTCTTTTTATCCCACATTCTCATTCCCACCATGTCTCCCAGCCATCTGGCCAAGGCTCCATCCAGCAAAGCTTATGCACCCAAACCTTTCCTCTTTTTTCAGAGAGGAGGAAAGCTCATGGGCAGGATCAGGCTTCCTATGGCATGCAAAACTAGTATCACTATGTCCCATAACAGAGGCACCTGCACGGTTAAATGACCACCAATTAGCAAGAATTACAGCAAACTATTTGCAAAAGTAAGGTAAGCAGGATATGGTCTCATGAGAACTTAAGGGATTTCAGAAGTGTCTACAGTGGGAAAGAGAATGAGGCACTTCTTTAACATACTGGAATATTGGCTGAGCCTGAAATCTTCCACTCAATTTTCCTGATGTCAAATAGCCCTGCAGTTGCTATACAGATTAATAAAAGCTTTTTGTTTAAGTCTTGATCATGGACCTGATGGATTTCATACCATTTACCCCCAAAGACTGGAAAAGCATTTCTGAGTGACCTACATCAGTTTCTAAGAAATAAGCAACTTCTCATTTCACAATTAATAAAACACAGTGTGTTTTTAATGGGTATTTAGAAGATAATTGTTACATTATAAAATAATTATGGATCAGAATCCATTTCTGGGGCAAAATGTGTTTTTTGGTTTATTTTTTCTTGTTCTGCTGCGTAACTGCCAAATCATACAAACCTTGGTCTTCGCTCAGGCAAAATTTCCACTGACTTTTGCCTAAGGCTGTTCTGCCTCTGCAAGGACTATAGGATTTGGGATGAACAAAACAGGAACTAACAGTATGTAAATCAGTGAATGAGACCTCTAATCGAATCAGAATTAAAGGAATAGAAGGAAAAATGCTCTCTATTAGCCTGAGTAGTTTGCTTATGGATTTCCTCAGGAAAATAAAATCTCAAAGAAGTAAGACTGAGATAAATAGATGCTATAATCCAGATCTGGACTCTCCTCCTGGCCGAAAACAAAAGGAGTTTTGTCCTACTCTTGAGTAAATTTAAAAAAAAAAAAAAAAAAACCAACAAAAAAACCACTAGGAAAGAGACAAGAAGTAGAAGGTGAAATGTATTGCCTGGCAACAAAAATGGTTGAGCCTTGAAAAAGGCAGTTTAGGAAAAGAACTGCCCCCATTTTGGCCTTTGGGAATAAATAATTGACCAGTATATCTACCCGCTGTATTGCAAGTTGTATCAGTTCACCAACAGCAAAGCAGAGAGCAGCAGTGGCACCAGCAACAGCAGAAAAGAATGGGGACCCCAGAGAAGTGCCCAAGCACAGACCATCCTGCTGGAGCAGATGATGGATATGGGAAGGCTTTGGTTTCCTAACTCACACCAAGCTTACCAAATACACAGCACAATACTCATTCTGAAAACCATTAATTACCCTTTTCCCTTAATCTAAGTTTAAAAGGAGTTTGAAGACAATTCTACATAATTAATTCACCAATTTATGTCATGAAAAGATGCCTCCTTGCCTTAGTGAAAATGTAACCATAACCCTGCACTGAACAGGGACTGCAGGGAAGGGAGCGGATGCCTGCGAACAGTGTGTCACGATGCAAAAGGTAATTATTTAGTGCTGCGGTTCCCTTTAATGATCTAACATTGAGCAATACTGTTTATATTGAAGAGAGCTTGCACCTTTAATTACCAATTACATATACATCATTTTAGAGCCAAAAGAAAAGGACTATGAAAAGGGTCCTTTAGAAATGTGCGTGCTATTTGTAGGAAGAATTACTATTAAGGGGGAGCAGTGTGTCAAAATATTAAAAAAAAACCCATACAGAGAGGCACGCACAGGCATGCAGATTCACACACAGGAGATGGGACAAAGAGCTGGAAAAGACAACATGAAAACAGGAACTAAACCAAGGGTTGTAAGGAATAAGGTGTCAGAGGGGAAAAGCGCTTGTTACCAGTTTCACCTAACATTCCCGTAGAGTCTTCAGATTAAAGTGTATCTCTTAAATTACAAAGGCTGAATTTTGGCATAGATATATATATGTACCAAATAAAAACAAAAACACAGATTTCAACTTTATTATCTTTTTTATGTGAGGTTTATCACATTTTTCTGCCTGCTATTTAAATTGTGTTCTTCCAAAAACGTAGCAAAAGTGCTGCACTTGATAAGGGTCCTGACCAGGCATCTGTGGAAACATGAAGGAGGTTTGACCAGCTAAAGTGTTACGAATTCTTTCTTTTCAGTTCTACACTTCATCTGAATATTAGTTAAACCCACATATGCCTATTCGCTTACACTCGCTCACTCTTTTCCCAAGGACTCTGCAATGGCACTTTTTTAAATAGCATCATTTTTAAATAGTCATCACATTACCAAAAATCAGCTTTTTGTTTTCTTGGTATGCAGGCCCGCGTGATCAGTAGTAACTGGGTTTCAAGATATCAAAAGTTTTTTTGCTATCAACTCTATTTCTGATTTGAGCTTAATAAATCATCAAGCATGAAACCAGCCATACACCCAAGAATGCAGAAGCTGTATTACATCCCCTTATTCAGGACATGGAAAACAGGCATAAAAGAATGAAAAACAAAATAGCGAATAGATCTTCAAATGCATTTTATCCATGTCACTTTGCATTTTTGCTTTTTACTCAAGAATAAAAAAAACCCCAAAAAACCTTCTTATTGACAACTCAATTAAGCCATTAAAAACCTACATTCAAGTAACATTACAGGAGAGATTTAAAACCCACAAAGGAAAAGAGAAAAAAGCCTACAAGTCCAGCCCATAACGCATCGGGTCATGCCTGGTTAATACAACAGCCAAGATTTTAGGCTGTTTAAGGAGTCCTTTAATACCAGTGGGGCAATCTAGGCCAGTCTCAATCTAAAGTTCTGGCTACACTTGTGTCTGTGGGTTTCAAATGAGTCGCTTCACATTATTTGAATTTAACTCTGTGGTTTTATTGCTGTTTGTTGGTAGCTGGGTTTGAGGGGAGGAGGGTGTTTCCTCATGAGTATTTATTTAAAATTAATTTATATTATTTTTAAGAAGGAGAAATCAAGCCACACAAAAAAGAAGGATGGAAAACATCTCATCTCCCTTACGTGGGAAAAGGAAAAAAATGCAAATGAGCTAATTCCAGCCAGGACTCGTGCTCTGGTTCCTCAAGGTGTGTTAAGGTGTGCCCAGCATTTTCCCTGAACCCAGAGATTCCTCCAAGGACTGCCTCGGCATTGCCTGCCTAGGAAGCACAGCAAGTTAGGGATGGGCGATCTATGGGGACATGAGAGACACTGTTGTTACCTGGTGGTTGTATAAAATTAATGCAATCAGATAATCTGAATCATTTGCTTCTAAAAGTAAAAGCATTACACTTTTTTTGGCTGGACTCTAAGTAGCATCTCCAGGCTCTCTGGCTGCCTACCGTGCCAGAATAGAGTGGACAAACTCCTTAATTCCATAAAGGCACTGCCACAAAACCACCAGTGCTCCTGCTTCAGCATGGTGACATCATTAGAACATATGTGCCCCATGCAAACAACAATCTCATACCGAGTATTAAAGCAAATGCACATGCTAGCTACTTTCTGCCTGTCAGATGACTCAAAATCCTACCCAGCAATAGTGAAAAAGACCGTGTTACTAAAAATCATTTACAAGTCCTCAGAGGATAGGACCATGGATGCTTGTTCACAGGGTTTGGGTGACGCTGGATCCAGGCAGCAATAATTTATTTCCTTGACTTTTTATTGCACTGCAGAACCAAAGTAAGAAGGGATCAGAAAGTTGCCAACCTATTCTCTTCCTTATTTTTCCCATCCCACAGTATCAAAAGGAGGCAGGAAAAGGGGGTAGAGGGAATGGTTTGGCCCTAGGCCAAAGCATTGCGTGTGAAACCTCCTCTCTGTGGCCGGTTTCTGCACAGATCAATAACGGCATGGTTAAGGCGAGCACTGCCAGTGCCTTCACCGCAGAGGTGCTGCTGGGTACCCTGTCTGCCCCAGCACCCCACCACAGCCACTGGAAGCCCTCGTGACCACCTGAGGGCAAAGTGTGGGCTACCCCAGGGGCCACCCATCTCTGAGACAAGCTAGGGCAGCCCAGAGTCCACTATGGGGACATGGGTCCCGCTGTCCAGGCATGGGAAGCTGCCTGCAAGTATGCCGCAGTGTGCCAAGTGCACCCTTCTCCGTACACTATCACTGCTGTCTTGAAGGCACATCCAGAAAGAGCTCAGCCTAGCTGGGGAGTGAGCACAAAAAAGTGACTTGCTCTTCAGGGTGTTGTTGGGCCAAAGCAGGCCTGAAAATGATGTCTCTTCAGTCAACACCCACGTCACATTTACTTTAGCATCAACATGCTTAACGGAAATAGCTCGCATCACACACTCTCTAGCTGGGTTATCACTGTGATCGGTGTCAGGATCCTCTCTGCACAAAGACTAACACTGCTCAAAGCGGGCAATGGAGCTCCTTGCCACCAAAGTTTATCAATAACCTGTTTCATTTATCAATAACCTGCGTATCAATAACCTGTTAACCTCTGCTCCCTGCAGCTGCAAGGTGCAGAGTTGAGCTTATGCCTACATATTGCATCAGCACCACCCTCAGCAATTTTAGGCACTGCTTATCTGCGATCAATTTTTAATTTTTCTGAGGACTGAAAAACAATTGTTTGTGGGTTTTGTTTTTTGTGGGTTTTTTTTGTTGTTTTTGTTTTTGTTTTTTTTTTCTAAATAGAAGTCTGAGGCTGAGTTTGCCAAAAGAAGCAACGTGATGGGGAAGCCCCAGAAACAGGGGTTATGAGCTGCAGCTCTGCCTCACTTTCCGAGTGACTCTCAGGCATGTGTGAAGTGCACAAAGGCAGCGGGAGCAGCAGCAAACCTCCGCCGCGCTGCGCGTGGCCCCTCTGCAGCTGCCGAGCCAAAGCCGTCCGGTCACATCCGCCACCGCCGCACGCACGCCAGCCCCACACACCGGAGACCGGCTCGGCATGGCGGGTGGCGGTGGCCCGCAGCAGGAGGGATGGAGCCCAGCGCACGGCACAGCCTCCGCTACATACCGGCAGCAAGGGGACCAGGATGGAAGGGATGGGGACCCCGCAGCGCAGGGAGGGTGGGAGAAATAGCCCATTTCACTCCAATGCCTTTGCACCCTGCACAGCTTTGAGTTAGAGGGCTCTGCCGCAATGCCTTTAATCAGACACCTTTTGCAGAAGTAGCCTGAATCTCTCAGAAAGCAGTTTAACCCTCCGTACACACCTGAGATGGAGCAAGCCCAAGCACCTCCACAAAGAGCCAGGCAACACATCAGGGTTTATGGAAAAGAAGAAGGAAAATGACACAATGACCATGCTGGACCCAAACAGAACAAAAGCTAGGAATGTCCAAGGATCAGTGTGAATCTCCAGCACTTGTCAGATGTTATTTCATCTGAAACTATGTACAGTGTTAAAGAAGGGAGTGGCGTGTCTCCTTAAGTAAACTATATGTTCATAAAAAAAATTTACTGCTTTTGAGAGTGCAAAATGCATAGGCTCTTCTGTAGACTGCAGAAGCTGTAAATCTCTGCAGATAAAAATGTGATGTGATGATGTGATATAAAAGCATTCTTTGTTCCCCAGTGAATACATTTGTTTTATTTAAAACTAAACGACAACCAAGGAGAGAAAGGAGTGCTTACTGCCACAAAAGGAGAAGGAGCAGTATTTGAGTATAGGCTTTTTATTGGCATAGAAAATGATATTGGAAGCACAGATTCTTACCCGAGGATTTAAAAGGCATGATCAAAATTAAGTAATTAGTTTTGAACATGTATTAAATGCACAACAGCTCTGTTTCTTTCTTAAATATCCTGCTCAAAATAGGCTGTATTTCTCAATTGTGTGCAGCACACTGTTGCTTATATACAATTTTCTTAAGCCTTTTTTTTACTTTCATTGAAGCATATTCATTATAACATTCAGTGAATTTATGGCTCCTTCCAGTGGCTTAGTAAAAGGGGTCATAAAAAAGTTAAGTAAACCAGTGTGTTTTTTTCCTCTCCCTTAACTTTGAATTCCTTTTTTAAACTATGCTGTCTAGTGCCTAGTCTTTGGAAAGTACCTTGGGTATATTCAGCACACACAAATTATCAGCTGCTCCAGGAAAAAAAAAAAAAAGGAATTTCTTGCACTGAGGCAACTACACAAAAGACTTGCATATGTCAAAAACACAGAACTAAGTCCCTGTGAATGCTACACCATTAATCAAATCCCCTATCTGGTGTCACTTTTGCCAGTAAAATGATGATATTCTCCTAACCTCCTTCTACTGGCGCGTGCCTGCAACACATGAAGTGTGTCCCTCTGCTTTAATTTGTTTTCAAATAGCCTGCTTTAGGAATTTTTTATATATCCTTTCAAAAAAAGAAGCTGCTACTTAAAGCTCCAGCAAGGGTCTACAGTACGTTACACGCACCAGCTTTTCGGAAGGGAGGGCAGACAGTGAGCAAATTTAACTGATGTTCAGGAGCTGAACACACAACTGCCTCTGAGGCTGTAACCATGGGTGCCGACGTACGGTGTGCAGCCTGCCCAGATACATTTTAAGAAAGTAAATAAACATGAAAGAGGAAGGTGCCGTAGTAAGAGAAGCTGCGTGAATCATGAGCTTATCAATGCACGCAATTATTGATGCCTTTTCCCTCCCTCATTAAAAAGACACATATATATAAATCTGTCTACAGCCAATGCTGATGCTTCACCAAGTGCTTTTACGGCATCGCTAACTTAAAAGCAGGCAGTAAGCCCCAGCCCCCATTTATTTATCTGCGCGCTTTCTCTGGAGGACGCCGGGGGGAGACCAAATTCAACTGACAACTGCAACACAACCCTGGAGAAACCAAACTGCAACAAAAAGAAGGAAATGCTCCAGCAAGAAGGCGGCAAGCCATTTTGGGGTAGCAGGTCTCTGCAAGGAGACTTTTCCACTGCGCCTCGACCTGGGGGAATGGGATGGGTGGGAGGCAGAGTGTGAGCTGGATGGGCAGAGGCAACAACGAGGAGGAGAAAGGGATCATTGCTTCTCTTGGTAAAAGTTAACAGTCGTGGAATGGAAGGAAAGCCACAGTCAGCAATGTCTGAGGTTTCAGGAGGGGAGAAGGGAAGGTTTTCCTCATGGCTGGGGAACACTAGCATCAGCAGCGGCCTGGATAACTGTGCTTTTCAGCTTACCCGTCTGCCAAACAAGCTGGCTGCAGTCTATATGCTTCCAACTAGCTCAATTCAAACATTAAACAAAGTAGAGAAATCATCAGATAAATTGCTTGCCTTCTCTACCTAAGAGTGAAGGGTTTTTGTACAGCTGATGACAGCCCTGATCTTTTGTCTGACCTAATTTACTTCTCTTTCAGGTTACAGTAAAATTTGCTTTCCTGTCAAGAGATAACCTCCATCCACATATTGCACCCTAAAAGTAAGAAGATGCTTGTGCTATGTTAATAATATCTTAACTTGAATTTGTCAGGTTGGGTGAGATAAACATCCACTGATCAAAGCTCCCTGTGTGTACACCACGGAATTGTATGTTCAGGCAAGAAAGAGTCCCACTAAAGTCCGTTCACGATGCACAAGCCGTCTGCAGCAGAGAACAGCAGAAATACCATGGAGCAGCCCAGGAGCTGCTCAGCAGCAACTTCTATATGACAGATGCAATTTTGTGTTTAATTCTCTAGGAAAAAGAAATAAATAAATAATGCTTATTTTCATTTGCGGGAGCTACAGATTTTTTGCTATAAGGACCTGAGGCTCAAAGTATGGTAAACTATCTAATATCATATCCCCTCGGCGGGGGTACATGTGACTTTCTGACAATGCCAAATTATGTCCATGTATGTCTGCTTTATTCCTGTACACACCTTCTTCTAGAACTCCAGCTTCCCTGCTCTGTGTTTTTACATCCACTGGAGCAAACAAACGGATCTCCATGGGTTTTCCCACACACACACGCACACAGAGACTCGCTCATGTACAGGTGTCATTACCCCATCACTATCTGACAACAACAAATGGAGAATTTAAAGACTGTGTGTTGACAATAAAAGACGCTGTTAAAAACTAATTTTAATTAAAAAACTCCTGTCTGCCGGAGTCAATTAATCAGCGGCGATTTAGCTAAAAATAGATTTGCCTGGCTGGCAGCCCCTCTCAGCGAGTGCTCTATAGATCTTCGCATGAAAATCAATACTACAACTTCAGAGGAAAGCGTTCTGCAGCAGCGCCGGCGGCCCGAGCCGCGGCGGCCGGTTCCCGGGCAGAGCATCCCGGCGCCGGCGACCGTCGGCGGGCCGGGAGCTCCCCCTAGTCGCCAGCAGCCGCCACTGGCAGCCAGGGCGCCAGGCAGACTCTGCGAGGCAACTGAAAAAGCCAGCAAAGTTTAATTTGGAAAGTATTTTTCCAGCAACAAACAACACCAAGAGCAAAGGTATCCAGGTAGAAAATATGGGAGAAAAGCGAACGTCTCGTGCGAGGCGTTCTTTAAGCGAAAGGATTTGGTAGCAGCAAGCTCAGCCCTGGGAAGAGCCGCCTGAGAGGTGTCAACTGAACTCGGTAACCGGTACCAGTAATTTGTATGAGCACACGCTCCTCTAAGTCGTAATTATTATCAAATACACCACAACACAACTCTTTGTTCTGCAGAGAAATGCATTTTGTGCAACACAAGGGCTCCAACCGTTCCTACTAAAGGCAGCCAGGTTGCAAAATCCTAAAGACTTTTATTTCTCGGTATTTAAATAAGGCTGACAAAATATGTTCCACATCTGCCGACCAGCAAAAAAATGCAAATTATTTCTCACCCGCTGTACATCTATTTAAGCCACTGAGCACATCAACCAAAAAGGACAGAACAACCCAGATCCACAGTCCAGTTACCCTGCACCAGTTTTAACAAAATAATTTAAAAGACCAGGAACTATGAAAATGTGCCAGGTTTTATTTTTCTATCTTGTAAACACGATACAATTATAGTCAAATGAAAGGTAACCTAGAAGTCAACAGCACACGACCCTTTTTTTCTTTCCTGTCCAATTTAAAGCCAATACATGTAATGTCTTCTGAAAGCATGCTAAGCTGCTCTATGCAAACCATGCGGATATTATGAAAAAGTCAGCCATCTCGAAAATAATAACAATTTCCTCTCCAATTCTCCAGTCATCACTTATATTTTCTTTGCATTAGAGTTGATTACATTGGTAGGGGTTTTTCCTGCAGGAAAAGTGCATTAATTGCACTAAATCTAAATGCATTTTAAGAGAAGCTCCTTGAAGCAATTTCCAAAACTTTGACATGCAAAAAAATCATAGGGGTTTTATTATTGTTTTTAATGGCTGCATACAAATACAAAGGAATAAAGGAAACTGCTACTCTTCCTAGGGAACCTGTTGACCAGGTACAGAAGAGCCGCCTTGGGAAACCTGGTGCTCTACCTCGAATTGTATGATCTTACTGCGCCTTTCCCCTCCCAATCTTTGCTGCTGCTCTACAAAAATGTTCTTGCTTTGCCGCCCTCTGCAAAACTGCCACCAGTGAGCTTTTCACATGCTCTCGCCTTTCACATTTCCTTCAAATGCAAAACGCAGGGCTAGTCTGAAAACAGATTTCTCAAGTTAAAAAAAGATCTTAAGCTGGAAAATCAGCAATTTGAATCAAACCAAAATAACGTTTCTTCACACGGAGCAGCTCAACAGGTCAGCCTCTTCTCTACATCATCACCTCTTTTGCTTTGTCCAGCCATCTAAGTGAGCTCGGCTACTAAGTTTGTTCTGCCCAACACCACTGAAGAACGGTCCAGAGCAACTCTTTCGTTTCCATGTGTTTCCCCGCATTTGGTCCTACACATGCGCCCACTGCGAGGCTGTCTGAATGAGCCTGGTGAGGACGAACAGGCCACTTCATTTGGTAGTTTTAAAGATCACTGTGCTAATGAGACGCTGCAACTCTGGAGCACAGCTACACTGCAGCCTCCCTGCTTTTTGTGTTTGTTTCTCTTACGCTCAGGACCTAAACATTTCTCTGGACACCAAGAGCATGAAAGTCAGTAAACTCCAGCTGAGCAGTGTCAGAAAAACCTCCCTCTCTCCCCATCTCTCTCCAAGTCTCTTTCCTTGCCTGGCACAGACCTCCAATCCATCCTGAAATGTAACTCTCCTGACAGATGCCAAAAAGGGGGAGGGGGGGAGGGGGGGGAGAAGCCCAAGGTAAGCA
>WYDI02027470.1:0-21661 GCA_009867235.2 Psittacus erithacus | reverse complement strand
ACACTGCCAGGGATGGGGCAGCCACAGCTTCTCTGGGCACCCTGGGCCAGCGCCTCAGCACCCTCACAGGGAAGAATTTTTCCTCACATCCAGCCTGACCTTCCCTCTTTTAGTTTAAACCCATCACCCCTTGTCCTATCACAACAGGCCCTGCTAAGGAGTAAGCTTGCGTCCATGGTTACCTCCCCATCTTTTTCATAGATCCCTTTTAATAACTGGAAGGCTTCAAGAAGGTTTCCCCAGTGTCTGCTCTTCTCCAGGCTGAACAACCCCAGCTCTCTCATCCTTTCCTCACAGGAGAGGTGCTCCATCCCTCTGATCATTTGTGTCCATCCTTTGGACCCTCTCCACCAGGTCTGTCTCTTTCCTGTACCGAGGATGCCCTGGGGACTGGTGCAGACACACTGCCTCCCAACAGGCATGTCTGGGTCACATCCAGATGTGCTGCAGAAGGAAAGCTCTGTCCATGGCAGGCCCAAGATGCGCCTACACCTTCCTGTCGCTATGAGTCTCGGGCCAGATCCTGCTGTGACGGGGAAGGAGGGAGCAGCAGCATCACACTCACCCCATCAGCGAGCAGGAGACACCGCAGGCACTTGGAGCTTTCAGGAGCTGACAAGCTGGTGAGAATGAAAAGTTCAACCCGGTGCTGGGGACGTGTCAGTGTCTGCGGCACTCGCTGCCATTCGGGTTGGAGCACGAGTGCCAGGACCCGTCTGCTCCCGCTGCAGAAAAGGTCACCCTTCAGCAGGATGGAGCCACCCAGCATCCCGGAGCTGGGGATCAGCTTCTGCTCTGCTTAATGAGGTGCCCTTCATGCCGTGATTCGCCCTGAAGAGTCGACAGGTCGAATTAAGCAGAAGCTTTATTCTGTGTAATTCTCTGTATTCCTCCAGCGCGTTTGCCTGTGTGATGCTGTTAGAAGGAGCTGTACAAAGGGGGTACCGGTGCTCCCCATCTCTTCTCCAGGCTCCTTTTCAAAGTGCACGTGTTGATCTCTGAATTGCTGCTGCTGCTGAGGAAGACTGCAGGCAGGGGCTGGTTGAAAGCCAGGCTGCACGGGGACATTTAGGCCTTATGCAGGCTTAAAAACTGGTAACAATTGCTCTGGGGTCACTAAATGTTGATGTTCTTTCCATCCACAGAGCCCCAGTACACATCTCTGTAGCAAAGCAGCCTCAGGCCAAATGAGAGACGTGGCTGCGGCACCAGCACCAAGCCAAGAGACAGCCGAGCATCAGGGGGTTGGGGTGAGAGATTGAAGCTTAGAGCAGTGAGGGAGCATCTCACTTGGGGAGTGTTCATTAAACGCTCTCTAATGAGGCACATTTCACTGAAGGCTCCTTCCATGAGCATGAGCCCATTGTGACGAGGAGACGAACCCAGTGCTGGAGGCCACACTTGAGTGGGGAGAGACCTGGAGAGCTGCTAAGGCTGGTGATGTGCAAGCACGGAGTGCAGCCAAGCACAGGGTGCTATTATGCTGGTATGCCCGGAGCAGAGCAATTTCATCAGATAGATTTATCCTGCCATGGATTCCCCCTGCAGCAGGTCTCCGCATCTTCTCAATAGAGTAATTCCATTTCTCAGGGTAGAAACACGGATTTTACAGAGTCCAGGACTGCAAAATGGAGCCCTCCCTTCCATGGAAGCATTAGTGGAACCCCTAGACACTGCCAAGCAGAGACAAGTGATGGAGGGGAACAGCCCCTCTCTATTGCCCTGCATTGCAGTGGGACTCTCCTGCTGGGAGAAGCAATCCAAGACATTCCTCAAACAGAGAGGTGAATCTGAAGCTGCTTGTGCCTGATCCATGGGGCTCCTCACACAGCCAGGATCTGCAAATATGCATTGCATGTGTGACCAATATCCCAGGGAATTCCCCGAGCAGGGAATGCGGACCCTCATCTGAAAACTTTGTTTGCAATGGCTTGGTCATTCTAAGTCCCAGAAGAGTCAGAATCACCAGGGACCTGTGTGGCATCCGCATTGACATGACCTGCATCCAGCAGGATCCGTGCCCATCAGCAGGATGTGGAAGCGGCAGCAGAGGTATCTGCAGGGCTGGCTCAGCACAGAAGGAGGACCTCTGTCCAATGCAGATAGAGGACGCAAAGAGAGCAGCAGCTCCTGAGCTCTCTCTTCCACTGCCCACACCCAGTCACTTGTCTCTAAGCCAGGAGGGAATCCTGCCTCCTGGGCTTGTTTAAAATCTCACCTTAGGAGACCTGGCTGCTGGGCAGAGACCACCCCTATATTCTTGTAAGACCATTTCTGGAGTGAGAAAGGGCCCTGGAAATCACAGCATGGAGTCACCAGAATGCCGTGGGCTGCTGTTGAATCTGCAATGAGCTGAGCCAGCTCCAGCCCCACTGAACATCACCCCCTCCCTCATCAAAGCATTGAGCTTCCCATGGACTATAGTGTTCTCTGGACAGGGCAAGCCACCCTTCCTGCCTATGGTTTGTCATCCTCCCCATCCAGTCATCTGCTTCCCATGTGTGCTTCAGCTCCAAGCCTCAGAGCATCAGTCCTGCCCTCAGCTCCATCTCCCTAGAATCCTGCACCTCCCTCATCCTAGGCTGCTTTTCCTCCCTCATCCCAGCACCCAATGCAGCAGTGAGCATCACTTGATGTGGAAATGGAGCAGTAAGATGTGCACAGTGGCTGCTCTGGCCTTGCCAGTAGGAACCTATGCAATAATGTCACCTTGTCAGAGGAGAGACAGGGACATCCCTTGGGCCCTGGTGAGCACTTGCAAGAGCTGGTCTGTGCTTCTCCAGTGACAGCAGTCAGGGTCAAGATGAAAAGGACCTGGGGGTAAAGCAGCCTGGGTTTGCTGTGGTGTTACTTCCCAAGGGGGTGGGTAACGATGTGGGTGAGGAAAGGCAAGAGACTGCAGCAGCAGCCAGAGCAAATGGTTCTTTATTTTATCTCCAAGATAAAAAGGAATATGGAAACCAGGTTCCTAAGATGAGGTGCCTTCATCTTGCTGCACAGTGTTTGATCATTTCAGATGTTTTACAAGGAGGTGTATGGTTGAATTATCATTAGAGGAGGCGATGGAGCTGAAGAGTTGCAGGAAACTTCCCCCATGGCGACCTGGACTCATGTTATGTGCTTGCAGGGAGAAGAGCAGGAGAGCACAGGAATCAGCATGGCTCTCAACCAGGGGACCAGGGGAAAGGGAGCACAGTGTAAAGGAGAGATATATAAGCCAGGTTCATCGAAGAGAGGCTGAAAGCACACCCCAGCATCCCGGCGTGGTGGGAAGCCAGCTCAGCACGATGTAGACTCATGTCGGCCGGCACAGTGGGGCCAGTGTGCTCCTGAGCAGGGAGATCCCATTGGTGGCTGCGGTCCAGAGCAGTGGCATGGAGCAACAAGGACAAAGGGATCTTGGAGCCAAGGATCCTGGGGCTGGGAGCGCTGGCATCCCCATCAGAGAGGGAATTCTCGCCTCTTTTTCCGCATCAGTGCCCCTAATCATCCATCCATCACCCATCCCTTCTGTCCTGGGTCCTCCAGCAGGTGTGAGGATGGATGGCATGCCTGAAACTGCCAAAGCCCACTCTGTGTGCATGCTTGCTTAGCAATAGAGCAAGTGCCATTTCCAGAGCCTCATTAGTATTTGCATTGTTGCATGGCTGTCTAAGAGAAGTAGCAGCTAAGTGAGCCAGTCAGATCTTGCTAATTTGCATGTTAATGAAGCCCACAGAACACAGCTTAGAGAGACTGGCAAGTAGACCTCCAATTGATAGATCTATACATGCAGCCTGTATATGCTTTAGAGATACAGCAAACACTGTAGGCAGACACCCAGATGGCTAGAGAGACAGACAAACAGATGGCTACATGCAGACGTACTGGATGTGGGGAAAAATCTCTGTGGAGAGAGGTAGGGTGAAGCGCTGGAGGAGGGGGGGAAGGATAGAAAGATGGATAGATGGATAGATAGAAAATACGAGCGGAGAAACAGATTAGTCAAGGACTGCGAACATGCTTGGAAATGAGAATCTCACCATGTTTGGGTTTTAGCTAAAAAAAAAGGTTCTGCATAATGGCTTGCAGAGCACGTGTCCCAGTGGGGCTGTATTTACATCTCTGCACTGGATGCTGCTGCCTTGTAGCACTGCAGAGGATGGGCACCCAGACAGACGTGGCACGGCTGATGGACGGACATACATGGGGTCTGGCTGCTTAGGAGGCATCCGCCTAGCCCTGACCTGAGAAGGACCCTGACTACCCAGACACTGCTCTCCTTAACCCTCCCTTGGAGAACTGGAAAGGTTGCAAACAAGCCTCTAATATGTAAATACAGACATATTTATATACATTTCTAGTGTGAGTGAATGGAGTCACGTGCCAGGGATGGCAGGCAGCCACTGCAGCTCGTGGGGAGGATGTGAACAAGGAAGCCCTCATCCTTCCTTGGGAAAGAAGGTTCCCTGCTGAAGGGTCAGGGCAGTGTGGTACAGGGTGAAGAACCAGGACACCTGTACTCAGAGCATCGATGGCTCGGCTATGACATCCTGCATCCACACCTACACCTCCAAGGGACAAGAGCCACCAACTGTGGGCATCTCTGGACACAGCTCAGTCCCACTGGGAGAGGAGGGTCAGACCCCAAACTGCAGCAGTGCCTCTGGGGTTTAAAGCAGGCTGTCCTGGAGCCCATGCTCTCCCTGCTTGCGTGGCCTGAGAAGCTGAATGCTAGGCAGGGCTGGAGCAAAAGGCAACATGCACAGAGGCCAGCTCCTTGTCCCTCGTCTCAGGTTGATTCAGATGCCCCTTGGGCTCACTAGAGGCAATAGACTGCGCAGGGGAGGCAAGGGACCACTCAGGGTGCAATCAATTTCCATCGCTGATACTGGTCTCATGTGCCCAGGTATTACAGGGGGAGGAAAAGGCAACTTCTGCCCAGGACGGGGCTGTAGGGAGGGCTGGCACTCAGCGCCATGGCAGCACTCCCAGCTCTCACACAGCTCTGATGTCTGATGCATCAGTCAGCACAGCAGGGCCCCTGCCATGCCCATTAACTGCAGCGCTGATGCGGATCAGCCCTGAGCCCTGACAGCACCTGCAGAGGAGCATGACAGGGCTGAAATGGGGAGCACAGGCACAAATTACATATGCCCCCGCTGAGTCACTCACAGTCTCTTCAGAGCATCCCAGAATGGGGAGGGACAAGGCACAGGACTGCAGCACCCTGGAGCATCACTGCCTTGCAGCACTCCGAGCTTGGATACCCCCTTTCAGACTGTGTCCACCCAGCTCCTCCTCATTAGTGCCTGCAAAGTGCTTTCAAGTCTCCAGCTGGAAGAGCCCATAGACATGCAGAACATCATTAATTCATGGCAATGATTGTTTCGGCGCCCTCAGCTTCACATCGCGGTTCTCACACCCTGCTCTATCCGGGGCCGGGGGAGCCTCGGACACAAAGTCCCCTGAGCTATCAGGGCCACATCGCATAATCGAGGTGATGCCTTGACAATCCATCCCTATTCTGCCGGCGGGATTTGTATGCAGCAGGGAGCACAGAGCCGGGCTCTCCTGTGGGAATCGATGGCAGTGGATTAGAAGCCATTGACTGTGGGTAATCATCCCGTGCCACAGTGCAGGAATTTGGCTGGTGGGATTGCTCTGCAGCATCTGCTCAGAAGGGCTCCTCCTTGCCTTTTTCTTGGGGAGCTTTTCAAAGGGTCCTTGTGAGCACTATGGGAGTGTCCTGCACTGGTTTTGGGCTATCCCTGGAGCAAGAACAGAAGCAGGCAAAATAATGCTGAAAGGATCTAGCTTGATCCAGCCCTGGCTGCACAGAGTTCCATACCTGTGTTTATGGGAGAGATGGAGATGTGAGACCCTTGTCCATTAGGCTGGGCAGAGGTGGTGATGAGTTGTGGGCAATGCAGAGCTGGGGAGGTCTCCGGAGTCATTCAGAGCCCTTGTATTGGCTTCCCGGGGGCTTACTGCAGCTTGGCCTTGATTTCACAGGCAAGACAGGATGGGCAGAGCCAGGGAAGCAGACCCCTGGGTGCAGAGGCTCTTCCCCAAATCCTCACATCCCTCCTAGAGCATCCTGCCATCGCTGGCGCTCCCGGGTGTGTGAGGTGACAGCTCTTATCCACAGACAGCTCCGCTCTTCCCTCAGTTGTGCCAAACCTTGGGCTATTGACAGCGTTTTCCCCAGTGCTCCTGACTGGCTCTAGGGAACTTTCCATCTCCATTTCAGACTGGAGCAGCGCTTGGCAGTGCTGTTCAGGAGCAGAGGTGGGTGATGAACCCCTTGGCAGCACGGGGTCTGTGCACGCACAGCGCAGTGCGAGTGCATTGGTGCCTTCACAGGGAGATGGGGTGACAAGGGAGATGTGCTCAGAGACACCGCTGCTGGCAGCATCCAAGACTTTCTATCACTGATGCTATGAGTTTTCTGCTATTTCCACCCTTCCCAAGACTTTCATTAAGAGCATTTCATGCTCATGAGCCCAGCCACTGAAAGCAGATGCCAAGCGCAACCGCTTCTGTCAGGTCTCCTGCTTGCAGGACCGTCATGTGAGAAATCTCTGTTTCAACCCAATTTGGGATTTCCAGAGCCTTGTTGCCATCCCATGGGAAATAGGGAATAGCTTGAACTTCTGGCTGCTTGTCCCACCTGGTGTGAGGACCTCAGCCAACCACATGGCCATGGATGCATCCTGCCTGCATCCTGACACCCAGGCAGTGGAGTAGGAGATTTATACCTAAACACATGCAAGTGAGACATTCCTGGGTTTAGGAGACAGGACCCATATGTGTCCTGCAGATCAGGACCAACCAGCACCCCAGACATATGTCAGCTCTGAGGTCCAGCGTGGTTTGGACACCCTGATGCTTGTGCCTAGCAGGTGAGCTGAGGTGCATCATCCCACCAATGGAGCCAGGCTTTCAGGCACAAGTGTCTCTAATTATTAATTAGCTGATGAGGGTTTATTATGTCTTAGTACAGCTCTCCTGTTGCCTACGACACTTAGAGGCAAAGAGGAGGTGAGAGGGTCTGATGCTCCTGTTGCTCACACATGTGCAAGCATTGTTGTGCAGAAACAACAGAGCTACAGAGCTGGCGAGCCCTTGTCCCACACTGGGTTAGAGATGTAACACATCCTACAGCAGGAAAGCCCAGCCCTGTGGTTATCTGGCCTGGCTCAGCCCAGCTCCTCATAGGCTTCCGCACAAGTGGGATACCTTGGCCACATCATGCCCTTGCTTCTCCAGGCAAGGATGAGGATGGTGGGGAATAAAGGGCTGGCACCCAGACATCTCCCATTCCTGGCCCTGATCCAAGGGGAATCTTGCTCCCAGCTCCCTCTGTGGGAGCTGCAATCCAAGCCCTTCTGTCCTTGTCATCCCCAGTTAAGGTGGTTCCTGCTGCTGCCCCAGCTCCAGCCCTTGCTGTCTGTGAGGATGGGGAAGGGTCCTGCTGGCCAGTGAGTGCTGCTGACTCAGCCCACGCTGGGCTGCTGGCATGGGCTGGCAGAGGGAAGGGTTAAGTGCGATGGGGAGGCTCTGACATTTTGCTAATGTGCTGTGTTAATTGATTCACTCATTTCCATTTGTTCCTGTTAAAGAGAGACAGATGAGAGTGGTCCTGCAGTGCAACGACTTGGCAGGGAGCGTCTCCGCTGCGTGCAGATGTGCTCCTGACTCATTTATTACCATCAGGCCTCCTAGCTACCAGCGAGCCTGAGCATCGCATGAGGCTGCATGCTCTAGGACCAGAGAAGAGCAAAGCAGTGGACCCCCAGCATCCCAAGGCACGAAGGCATCTGCCATCTCAGTGCATCCTGCACAGGCTGAACCTGGCTGGGGAAGGGGAAGAAATTCCTGCTTTGGGGAGGAGAGAGAATGCCAAATGAAGGGACAGCAGCCTGTACAGGGACCAGGAAAGAGCTGGATTCCCTTCAGTCTGCACAGCCCTAAGAGAAGTGCCAGCCATTTCCATGCTAACAGCTTGTGATGTAGAGCAACCACAGGTACCATGGGGACTTTGGTCCAGCTAGTGCTAGTCGAGGTTCTCCAGCCCCAGGATCCCCCCAGCTCAGCAAGTTCCACTGATCTATAGGACTGGTATTATCAGCTGTAGAGAGGTGGAGGGCAGGCACAGGAGGGTGTGCGACCTGCATGGGGAGCAGGACCCTGCTCTGTGCAACGAACACGGCTCTGGGCACAGTCTCCCACCACGCAGTGTGTCAGGGCAAGCAGGGATGCAGGCAGAGGCTGCACCCAGGGGTGCTGGGGGCATTGCCTGCCCCTGTTCGTACCTGCAGCCCTGGAAGTCAGGGGCTAGGAGGCATTCAACCCATGCCCAGCACTCACCCTGTGCTGGGCAGTGTCATGCTTTGGTCATACCTCAAGGCCTGGCTACCCAAGGTCTGATGCACAGTGGTATCTGAGTCACTTGACCAGACACTTATTTTTCCTGTTGAAAACTGCAATTAGGACAAAAATCAAATCACTGCAGGGGAAGAGCTCGATTTCAGTCAAAATGTTGATTAAAAACATATTTGCTCTGAACCTTTTCACTGCCAAAACCCCTGAAATATCTCAATCCAATTGTCATTATTCGCTTGAACTTTTCTATGGAAGAAAACATCTCTTCCAGGCAGCCTCGGAAGGGATGAGCTTGTGTCTGGTGATGACAAGAGCAGCCCCAGGTCTGCCTGCAGGTGGGAGAATGAGCAGCGACAGGGACTGTGGGACGTCAGCCTGTCTGTGCCTGCAGGAGGAAGGCCAGTGACCCCCTGGATGGTGATATCTGGTACCAGAGCTGTCAGTCACGGTTGGTCACTCCTGCCTCTGCCCATGGTGTGCTGCATCTGTACAGCTGCTGCTGCTGGGAACTCAGCCCTTTGCATGGCTCTTAAGCCCTCACCTACTCACCCATATGATGCTGCTATGGGGCTGGGGTATTGCCCTGGCTGGGGGTGCATGGAAGGGCTGGAGCCTGGGCTTTGTATCACAAACTGAGCACTTCTGCTCTGGTATGCACATGGGAGTGTGTCTTCACGGGAAGGTGTGGATGTGTGTCCCTAAGCGTGGCCATGATGCGTATTTCCATGTATGCATTGGTCTGTGTCCTGTATGCATGTAAGTATATGCATGTCCGTGTGCTGGGGTTATATAAAGCCAGAGAACCTTCACCCAAGTGGGGAGATCTTGGCTGGAGTCATTTGGAGAGGCTCCAGCAAGCAAATGCCTCACAAAGCTTGCCTTTATTTCAGGACATGTTAATAATGTGCATCCTAGAGTCCCTGGTGCTCCTGCATCTTCACCCTCTGGCCATGTCTCTCTCCCAGGGAGCCAGTTACTGACGGCATCGTTGTTGCAGAAACGATGGATCAGAAGCACAGGCAGCGAATGCAAAGGAAAGCAGAGAAAAGGATGCTCGAGATTGAGTGTGTCCTCTGGGAGGAGGGAGCAAAGCACAAAGACAAACCACGCTCTAGGGAAGGATGGAAAGGTCCCGGCACCTTCCAGTTGCCAGTTTTAGGGTCCAGGTTGGAAATGGTCTACAGGGAAATCCACATTAACTCTTCTTTGCTTTAGTTTGGACCAAAGAGGAAGAAATCTTCCCTAAGCTGTGACCACATGAGGTTTTCTGTGCTGCAGAACCTTTGCTCCGCTGTGTGAAGGCGATGAGCTGTCAGGACTACGCATTAGTGAATCTCAGCCTGGCTCTGCCGGCACTCACAGGCTGCACATTCTCTTTCAGGTGCTGCTTCGCACCCCATGGTGAGAAATGGGCACCTCTTGGTTGCATTGGACAAGGTCTTGCTACCGTAGTGCCAAAGCTGAGGACGCATCCTTGGTGGTGCAGGGTGCAGAAACGCTCGGGATAGCTTTGTGTGAGCTCTTGTCTCCTGGAAGTGGGATACCACACAGGATACTATGGATGTACCATGCTACATGGAGGTACCATTCTACATGGAAGTATCAGCCTGGCAGTGAAGCAGAAGAAAGGGAGCAGTATCCTGATCCAGTGCCCTGCATGGCCTCTCACATCACTGCAGTCAGACAGATGAGGGTATAGAATGGGGGATACGAAGGGGTTTAGTGGAAAAAGCTGCCCAAATTCCCACTGCTGTTAAAGCACAGGGTCGGTACCACTCGTCTCTTCCTGCATTCCTGCTGATGGGTGGGAATATGTGTGGAAAGGGTGTGAGAACTCCTGCCCCCCATATGAAATCTGCTCCAGCTTCGCCCTGCTCCAGGGCTCATAAAGCCACTGATCCCTGAGCTATGCCCTTGTCCTGTGCAGATGAGCTCAGGGGCTCTTGCCCTGGTCCCAGGCTACTTGCTGTGGTGAATGCATCACCCTCTGGGGTAAAAGCTGGGGAGCAGCTGGCAGCCAAGGCCCTGCAAGCAGAGAGGGGAGGCAGGACCATTCCCTGCTCACCAGGGCAGAGAAGCTGAAACACAGCAGGGTTTCTTCTGTAGAGTTCTCACTTTGTCCTGAGCGATGTGCAAGCCACAGTTGCCTCTCCCAGTCATGAAGGAGCAGTGATTGCCCTGGCAGAGCCCTTTCTTAGCATTTGGCTTGGAGACGGGGGCCTGCTCCACCAAATGTAGGCGGCACAAACAGCAGCAGGCAACACCCCTGCTACAAATGCCCATGGCTGCTTGTCTTCCAATTGTCATTGCCTTGCTCCTGCGAAAGCCAGCATCACTCCTGGGTCTCTGCTTGCCCTTTGCTTTACAGCTGCCTTCTGCCAGCTCTTCCATCCCTAGCTGCTCTCCTAGGAGACCCCGGTTTTCCTTCGGGTTTAGCTTTCACAGGGCTCTTCACTCGTTTCACATTTCTGTTCCTAAAGCCACTTCAATCCAAAAGGAAGAATAATTGCCTCTTCCATTTAGCTAAAACGCAAGATCATAAACTTGCCCATCAGCTGCAGCAAGGTCAGGAACTGCCTGTAAAAGGCAGAAGGCATTTATTGCTTCCAGAAGAGCAGATTTCACTCCCTCTTGTTTCTGCATCTCCACCCTGATGCCTCCAGTGAGATCTCACCAGAGCTGGGTGGATGCAGCAGGATAAATTGGCTACAAGAGGAATTAAACTTCATTTTGGGGGGGTTTAGAGGGCTAAGTGTCCCCAGATGAGATGCATGCAAAGCTCTGCATCGCAGCAGCACTGCTGGCTGTCCTCTCTGCCTGATGCACAGTGGGTTGGGGTCCTCCCTTGGTACAAGGTCCATTCCTGGCTGGAGAAATGACTGTGTGTGTACCCCAGGGCTTCAGAGGCTTCTGAGGTTGGGAAATGCTGCTGTGGCACCAGGAAGGCTCCACCAGAAGGATGCTTGGCTAGAGAATGAGCTCCTATTGGGATTCACCATTGACAACAAGAACCAGTGCTCCCGGAGAGGCTGACTGGGGAATCTGTGCTGCTTTTCTCCTGTTGGTGAAAAGTTCCTCATTTTGGAAGGGAAGGAGCACAGAGATGCACATAATTTTTCCAGTTTTGTTCATGAAGTGAAATGCAGCTTTTGGGGTTGAGGCTTTTTTCGCCCCCACCTCCAACCTTCTCCCTTTCCATCCCTTTTCCCACCCCAAGTAAAGATGAAGGGGGATGAAATGAAAGCAAACTCACAGGCTCATTTTCATCCTCATTTTTTTGGAGGAAAACTGTAATCACTCCAGCTGGGAGGGGGAAGGGGGAATATTCCACTGCTGGGTGGAAAACATCTCAGTTGAGAGGGAAAAATTTGGTCTCCTTGACCTTGGTGCCTGGTAGGTGTCACTTAAATAACATGACAGACGGAAGCAGTCTCCTCCTCTCTCCAATCCACCCACAGAACGCGGTCCCCTGTGCCAAGCATCCCAGGAGGAACAAATCCAGCTCAGCCCTGTGCCTGCTGTTGGGAACACGTGGACACCCAGGAATTGGAAAGGGAACCTTGGTCATGTGCTCTTGAACAGCCCTGTAAAGCCACACATCTGCCACAGCGGGGGTGCCCCGTCACTTCCCAGCCGGGCAGCAACACCAGATGGGTCTAAACTTATTTGGGATATTCCAGGGAAAATCTTCCAGTTTGATTTTCAGGGGACGAGTGAAGCTGCAAGGGCAGGAAGGGAGAGATGCTCAGTACCAGCACTGCACAAGGGGATGTCAGTGGCTCCTGCATCAAGCCTAGCACATGTGACTTGCACTGTGCATCCCTTCTGTGCTCACTGCCCCACACAGGTTGGAGTGAGGATGCTCCAGCATCCCTATATGTTCCTGTCCCCACTATCCCTCAAGCTGGGCTGTAGCAGGGTCCAGATTCATGCTGATGGTGGGATCCATGCTGTTACTCTCACCGGTGCTGCTCCTTCACCCCGTGCACCCATCTCTTCACTAGTGACCTACTTCAACCCAGGAGCTCAGCCCTGACAGTGCCTCGCTGGTCCCTGCCTGTGCCCATCACGCTGAGGTCAGATGCGGTGCGTGATTCATGTGGCATGACTCCGCATACGCCTGCTTCAGCAGCGTAAGATGTCAGTTGCCGTGGCAACGGGATACAACACATCCTGGCATCGCCTGGGTGAGGTTTTCCAAGCTGGCAGGGTGGGGAGGTCGTCCTCTCCCCTCCTTCCCGAGGAAGCTCGTCATCCGGGCAGGGACACAGCGGGAGATGCATTAATGAAAGCCTCCTGTTGCTGACATCCACCTCCAGGAAAGGCCATCTCTACCGAGGGCTCACCCCGGCCGCATCCTGCCTGTCCTTGGCAGCTGCACTGATGTGGCTGAGGTGCTCTCTCCCTCCACTGCTGCTGGCAAGAGCAGAGCTTGGCCCTGCTGATAACATCCGTGTGGCTTGTGCAGGGGAATCTTTGCTCTGTTTGATCCAGAGAAACCTCTGGTGCATCCCTAGGAATCCGTGCCTGCAACAGTCTCCCAGAGTTGAAACACTGCTGGGGAACAGCATCTTCATGAGGCTGTGTCCCTTGCTGAGCCCAGACCTCAGGGCTGGTAGGGATGGAGAGCCTGGCATTCCCCAAGACTTGAACCTGCATCCCACATGCTCCTGAAGTGTCTTCAGAGCAGGCAGCTGCCCAAAGAGTGCTTGGCTCAGCTCTGCCAAGGAGCCCATGAGGACAAAAGTGGGGGCCCTTCATGTCTGCCCACAGGGATGTGCAGGCAGCTGCCTTCAGCCAGGAGTGGTGTGACAGTGAGAGCTGTGCTACCCTGCAGTGCTGTGCACCAGAGAGAGATGCCACCTCTCATCCTCCTTTCTCCCAAACCCCCCCAGGCACTGCTTACCTCAGGAAACATCCATTCCCTTGGTCCCTTTGCCTCCTGTGAGAGGCTGGGCAGGTCTGGGAGCCTGGCAGGTAGCGCTGACCCAGGCATCAGCTCTGGCAGCAATCACCGTGCTCCTGCCACGGTGCTGGCCTCCTGGGAGTGGGGGTTAGTGGGCAACGTCTATTTATAGATCCCTCAGAGCAAAGCAATCATTTCCCTGGAGTCGAGAGCAGCAGAAATGCCAAACGTATCGAGGATGAGCATCTGCTCCCGCAGCCCTTTCCCTGAGCACTGTCAGCACCCAGCCTGGCTGGGAGCACAGGTCCTGCGTTAGCACCTCTCAGCGCTAGGAAAGATGCCAGCCTGGGCAAGTCAGAGGGGATGATGTGGAAGCCAACCAGATGGGCATGCTGGGCGCCTGGCCTGAGACAAGGGCTTGTGACCCTTACCCATCATCATGGGCTTCTGCTCCAAACCCCCTGTTCCCATTGGAATGACTCCTCCCTGCTTCTTTTCATGGTGTATGGCTGGCCCCACAGCACCCCACACGGAGCAGGGACCTGAGCCTGTATTTAGATCAGTCTATCAGGATCCAACCCTGACCATCAGAGGTGTCAACAGCAGGACTCAATGGCAATGCCCAGCTCCCAGGGCTCCCACAATGCTGCTGTACCAGCACTTGGAAAAGATGCCCATTGAGCACAACCCTGGAGGTGTCTCTGGGTTGGGAGGGTTCAGGCACACTGCTCTGTGCTGACCTCCAGAGCTTCCTCCCCATGTGTGTGATGGGGCTGCTCACGCTGGCCTGGGGGAGGCTGCGGGATGAACTGCGATGTGGCTGTGAGCACCTCAGGGGTGCTGGGCTGTGCTGGCAGGCACCGGCGGCCACGTGCCACCTCCCTTCTGGCTGCTCACGTGCCCGTGCCAGCTCCCGCAGCCGGCTCACGTGTGCATGGAGCTCCCCAGCAGCACCGCGTGGGGATGGGTGGAGATGCCTCTGCCTGGTCCTGCTGGGACACCCGGGCCGCACCGCTGTGCGATGTGATGGAACCAGGCAGATGTGGTTCAGAGCAGAGCCCGAGAGCTGCTGAGATGAATGAATGCTACAGAAGGTGGGTACGTGGGGAGCCCTGCACCCTGTGGAGCCATGGGCATCAGCCCATCCACACCTTCCATCCAGGGGATGCCTCTCCCCACCTTGCTCCTCTCCAGATTTTCCATCAACCTCCCTTCCAGAAGGGCTGCTGCCCAATGAAACTCTCCTTGTCTTGTCTTTCTCTTTGGGAAGCCTGGTCTGCAGGAGACAGCATGCAATGCCTCATCCACCATTCACCTTCACCATGTTGAGAGGATGCTGTTGGTTTCCCCAACAGGAGGGATGCTCTCGCCAGCAGTGGGCATGGTGGGAGGATGGAGAAGGTGCATCTCCCCCTGGAAAAATGCCCGCACAAGGACAAACTACAGGATCCCTGCCTCGATCATTCTGCAGGTTGGGAAGGGGTGAACTGTAGGGACATCATAGAATCAACTAGGGTGGAAAAGACTTTAAAGACCATCAAGTCCAACTGAGATGATCCCTGCCAGGCTGTCCAAAGCAGGATCATTTCTGCCTGTGGCAGATTCCCAGCATGGGCACCACAGAGCTTGCTGTGGGCCTGGGGACTCCATGGGATGCAAACAGCCCCCCTGAACCCCAAGGCCTGGCTGCGCTGCAAGAAGCCTCAAGAAGGGCACACTGCAGCAGCAAAGCGAATGGGTCTGGTGCAGGTTGGTGCCTGGCATGGGGTTATGGTGCTGTGGGGAAGGTGGGTCTGGGCAGGGGTGATGCTGGAGGTGTCAGGACCCACACGGAGCTGGTCCCACACTGACAGCCCCAGTGAGAGCAGTGGCACCAGGGCTGTGACACCTCGGGTCCCGTCCTGCCGCCCCCAGCAGCATCCCTGGCAGCGGAGGGAAGCAGCAGAGATGGAGAGAGGAGCCCTGGGCTGCTGCCACTTCAAGGCAACGTCTTTGTGATACGGCGTTGCCTTGACAACTGCAAAGGGTCTTTTACTGCCTGTCGGCTGCTGAGACAGGAAAGGGGGGGATAAAGAAGAGTATGGGGAAAAAAGACCATTAACTCCCAATCCCTCAAAGTGTTTTGCACCATGTGAGAATGGTCCAGCGTGCGGCCCCTCAGCCAGGGCATCCCCCATCCCAGCTGTGGGTGGGCATGGATGGACTGGACAGGGAGCCCTGTGGCTGCCTGTGGTCCAGCACTGGTCAATAACCCCCAGCAATGAGCCAGCTCCCCTTCCTCCCCCTCCCTGTGCTTCCTTATGACCTTGGCATCAATCAGGAGCTTCAGCCACCTCGTGGCATGGTGCCGCCTTGGACCAGTGCCTGGGATCAGCTGGGCTTGTCAGCTTGATCCATCAGACTGCCCTGCAATTAGGGCTCTGTGTCGTCCCCCTCTGCCAGCACCCGGCATGCTTGCCTTGCTCATGGCTTTTCCCAGGCCTGGGGATGTTCCTGCCTCACCTCTCTGCAAACAGCTGCTTCCCCATCCACAGGTACCAGGATGGGGCTGCCCCACAACTCTCGCTCCACATCCAGGATCCCATAGCAGAGCAGAAGGAGCCAATTTGGCTCAGGTCAGACAGAAGAGTGACGTTAGGAATAGACACTTAAGTGTATTGTCCCTTTTGTGTATTATATGAGCAATGAGCCCCATTCCTGCTGCGTATGTTCCTCAGCTCTGCAGGCACAGATGGCAGTGCCCATGCCACCCTTCTTGGTCTGAAATGCTGGGCCAGACCCTTAGATATGTCCTAAAAGAAACATAAACTTGCTGCCTGGAATTGGTCCTGAGCTCACAGTCACTGTGTGAGGAGCTTGGCAAGCCCTGTGGTCACTTCTGAGCACTCAACACATAGAAGGTATGAATGGGGAGTCAAATAACTGCATGCAGAAGGACCAAAGGGCCCTGGCGATGCAGGGTGTGATCACCTTGCCTGGTTTCAGGCAGCTCAGCTGGAATTAGATGTCCCGCACTGGCTTGTCAATAGCAGTAAATAGTTGGCTGGTAGAACAGACTCATTTGACCTACTTTGGACCGCCATGGGCTGAAGGGCACCCACCAGCCGTCGCCCATGGTCTGATGGCTGTCTAGACAAGGAGCGCTGCTGCAGACCTTGAATGCAGTCAGATGAACATGTCCCTGCTGACCTGCCCTAGGCTGTGGAGCATGGCAGAGGGAGGATTGAGACCCCAAACATGAGAGCCAGCCCCTGCTCTGCCGTCACCCCCAGCTTCCAGGGCTGAGCAAGCCCATGGGGCAGTGCCTGGACTGCAGCTGGGGCTGGGCTATGAACAGTCTCTGGTTTAGCCACTCCTTGAGGTTTGCTGTAGAGAGTTCACAACATGAACTTGCCACCTGAACACGAGCAGGAGCAATGTCCATCATGTCCATGCTGTTCACGTTACATTTAGTGGCCTGGATGTCTCAGGGCTCTCAGCAATGCACTCTGGTCTGAATGAGATGCTTGTCAGAGTATCCAGCTCTGAAGCCCATCTGCATCCCTGCAGGTTGTGAGTCCAGTCATGTAACATGGGATGTGCCAACACTGACAGGCATCCTCTGTCATCCCTACCCAGCCGCACAACCTGGGGCAGCAGGGGACTGCAGTCTGCAGCACAGCAATATGCAGTCTTACTGACCCTTTAACAGCATTAGGGCGCTGGGACAGACCCACTCATGTCTCAGTATCTTTCCCTGGAGAAAGCCTTTGTGAGCAAAAAGCTTTTCCAGAAAGATTCCTGTGCCTAAACACCATGGGAGCAAGCACAAGACTTCTGAGATTGTCATTCTGAGCAAAGAAGAGTCTCTTCATGCCAGGGTCATTGCACAGGTAGGATGCGCTGAACCAGGCCTTAAACATTGTTCTGAAGCATCCATGAGCCCTGAGACAGTCCATGGCTGGAGGCACATTTGTGTGGCCCCCAGATGCACCCTGTGATTTCCCAGCCAAGCTGCATCCTCCAAGTCCTGGCCACATCTGGAACCTGCTAAAATGCAGCTGTGAGCTGCAGGATGTGCTGGATAATGTATGCAACAGCACCCTGTCCTGCCTTGGCCCAGAGAGAGCCCCTGGGTGCAGCAAGACTCTCTGCAGCCTTGGATATTGGGGAGCTGAGGGGTCGGGTGTGCTGGGGTTAAACCCATGACCCAGTACCGAGGTTTCTGATGGCTCCTGTGGGTGATGGCAGCTCTCCAGATGTTTGGGCACCTGCGTCAGTGGCTGCTTCTTCAGATGCCACTGCTATTGCTGTTAAATTGATGATGCAATTGGGCCTTATTTAAAGCAACAGCTCTTTCCCTTCCGATACTGCTCTGTGATGGATATTGGCTCTGCTTCCCTCCTTCTCTTTCTCTACCTCTTCATCCGGACTCTGAAATGCCCAGGGATGCGTGTGGAATGACTTTCTACCCATTGTCAGGCACTTACAGTATCCCATAAATAATCTAATACTTGTTTGGTCTAAATGTAATTAAGATCCTTACTCCATGCTTGGCGACACTGACCGGCCATAGCGCCAGTGATTTATTGTGTTGTATTGTTTAGGGCTTTAATTGCATGCTGCAGTTTGGCACTGCACTGACAGCTTCTCCCAGGAATGATATGTTTACGCTGCAGAGGAGTTTGGGGTGATAACTGTATAAAGCAGTTTAATAACGAAGAACACGCTTCTAATACAGAAACCTGTTGAAGGTGTTGCTTTAGGAGGCTCATTCTGAGAGCAGAGGATGAAGGTCCCCAGAGAAATTCAGCTCCTTTTCATGCACAGAGTATTTGCAAGCTGTGATTGCAGTGATTGTTACGGGAAATTCTGGGAGAGTTCTATTTCCCTTCAAATAATTTAACTCTGTGGATCCTGTGGGTATTTAGTGAGGGCTTTTTGAGCTGGCTTGGCCACATGGTGATCAGTCATGTTAAATCACATGGCTGCGCTGCCAGGGCTGGATTGGAGAACGCACGGGCACTTGCTGTGAATATTCATGAAGGCAAATGAGGAATTCAGTCCTCCTGGGCATGTGTGCATGCAACTTTGGTATTGTTTTTGTGCCAGGAAACCAGTGTGGCACATTCTTGGGGTGATGAGCACACAGACCCACAGTGAAGCCTCAGTGCTGCAGTTTCCCACTTGCTGAAACATCTTTGTGGTCCCTGGCCAGCTCTCTGCCTCCTGAGAATCCTTGCTGGAGCATCACTGCACATCCCTCCCCACGCTGTCATCTGCACATAGGCAATTCAATTTGCCTGTTCTCAATAGCACAAGGTATTTCAGAGCTCAGCTGGGGAAAGCCTGGGGTGTCCCCAGTCTTGCAGCTTCCCTGTGCTCCCTCTTGTATACTCAGCACCTCCTTCCATCACCATCGCTCTCCCTTATCAACACACACTGCTTCTGAATTAGGACAGATGCTGGCCCGCTCCTCTGCCAGGCTGTTCTCATCTGTGTGGCACTGCTTCCATGGGGCTGCTGAAAAGCTTCTCCCAGTCTTCCCAGATAAGCAGGATTAAGCTTTTGCTTATTCCTTCTCCACCTGAGCAAGGGCAGGGAGGACAGAATGGGGTCCTTATCTGCTTCTTATCTCTGGTGCAGCTGCTTGTCTCTGGCTGTGGAGGAGAGATGCCCCCAGACCCTGCTCATGGGGACACGTGTCTCTTCCAGCTCCTGACAATGACCTTCCTTGTATTAACAGGGGCCTCTCTCCTAACACCGGTTTCTTTTTAACGGCTGCTGAGGCCTCCAGGGGAAACCTTCAGACACCTGATTGCAACAGATACCGAGGGAAAACCCCAGCAACCCTGATCCTTTTCCTTCACAAATATGCAAAGAGGGAGGCTTTAAACCGCCTGAAAACCACAGCGCACTGCTTTTGCAGCTCTGCCTCCTCCTACAGGGGAATATCATCGAATCATAGGTTGGAAGGGACCTTAAAGCTCATCCAGTTCCAACCTTTCTTTCCATTGCCAACCCCCTGGCCTCATCCTGGCCCTTTACCCTAATCAAATTGAGCTAAAGCAAGGTCATTTGGCACCTGCAGAGCTGTTGGCAAATTCTAGAGCACCCTGAATTATCACCACGCTTGTACCTGTGCCAAAAGTATGGATCATGCTGTGCAAAGCCTTGCATGGGCTTTTTGGGTAGATGGTATCGGTGTCCTCTGTAAAGTAAGCTCAGATTTGCCAGTGCTGTGCAAGAACTAGAAAGGCAAATAGATTATAGTGAGATATGGAGGAGGGCACATGCAGAGCCCAGGGAGGGGAAAGGGGTTCTGATCCCCAGGGATGGCTGAGCCACCAACACATGAGATCTTGGCAATGCCATGCCCAGGAGGTGCTGGGGCTGGGCAGTGTCCTGGAGGCAGTTCCTTGCTAAAGGAGCTCATCAATCCAGCCTTGGGAATGACAAATTCCCAGCTGCAATGAGTTCATGAGCTCGCAGGCCAGATCAAAGCGCTGGACCCTGGCATCAGCCCTCTCTGGGGAGGGCCGAATATCCAGGACCCAAGTCCTGTGCTATGAGGCCATGCCCAGGCCTCAGTAGTATGTAACTGTGCCGCCTTGTTCAACCATCCACTGCACTGGGCAAAGGGCTGGAGAAGTCAATCAGGATGTGGAAAAAGCACCCTGGAGCATGGATAGACTGTGGGGTCTACAAAGATGATCATCTCTTGCTCCCTGCCACATGCACATGGGGGATTTGAGCCTTGCATTGAGCTGGATTAAGGAAAGACCATGGGATCTGGGATATCTCATCACCCATTTGCTTCTTCTCTTTGTTACCTTTTGTTTTCCGTGCCTCCAGCCCCAGCTAAGAGCACAGAGCAGTGTGCCTGGAACCACACAAGGGCAGGCAGGAGATGCCAGAGCTGGTGCCGTGCATTCTAAGGCAGTGGAGCAGAGGTGAGACCCCAGAGATGCTGGAGCAGAGAGCTTCAGGAACAGCTTTGGACTTGATAGCATTCCCTGGATCTCCACGGGACTCGGTCTGTGCCATGAAGGGGTAACTTTGAACTGGAAACAAAGGGAGGGAAGGGACTGAGGGAAGAGGAAATTCAGGCTGGAATACTGACACCAATGAGGTGGTGACACCACATCCATCACCTCCCTACCAACAGGGTCAGGAGAGCTTTGGGTTTGCTTTCAGGCAGCTTTTAGAAACCACATTTTGGGTCTTTGATAAATGTGTGAGCATTGGCACACATACACCTTCACACACAGACATTTCCTGCGCACATACATGTTTACATGGGCACACACACTTGTGCACCCCCACAAAATCTGTGATAGATGTCCCCGATGCCATCGGGGATGGGGAGGACTCAGCATCCCTGAGCTCCTGCTGCCCAACCTGGGCTCCATCCCTCCTCCCTCCCTCCCTGTCGCACACATTAAGGGATTACACTGTGATCTTTCCCATCTCTCTGCCAATAGATTGCTTGTTTTTTGCCAGCCGATTTTTTTTTCCCAGCTCAAGCTTTTTCACTTCATTAATACACCCAGAAGGGAAGAGCAGCTGCCTGCATTGTCTGGCTATGAACATTTCTTGCGCTGCTGGATTTGTAAAACAACTGATTAAAGACAATGCAATTAATTATTCCTTGATGAAATAGTGGAAATTATCCTGAAAAATGAAGAAATTTAGCAGTGGAACATTAAATGCCCATAATTATGTCATTTCTGCAAAGGGGGCAGGGAGGTGAAGGATAAAAATAAGATGCAGCCGCAATGTCTGTGCCGGTGCCTTGCCGGGTGCTGTGGGATGTGGTGCCCTCCAGCCAGCTCCTGCCCTGGGTTGTTCCCATCCAGGATACCCCCAGTACCCCTTGGAGACCCCCAGCACCCCTTGGAGACCCCCAGCACAGCAAAAAGCACAAGCTGAGCATGGCCGGGCATTGCAGAGCCCTTGAACACCAGTCCCAGACATCTGCCGTGCTCTGGGCTGGGTGTGAGCATCCAGCTGTGCTTACAGCAGCGGTGGGAGCATCCAGCTGTGCTTACAGCAGCATCCATCACGCAGCTCCCAGGGTGGGCCTGAGGGAAGTGCCCACACCCTGGGGCTGCCACCACCCCTGCTGGGATGGCCCTGGAAAATCTGAGATCCCTTGGAGAGGAAGCTATGGACAAACCTTCCTCATCCTCACCCCTGTTGGTCACAGAAGGGATGAGGCTTCGGCTCTTCCTGGAGCCGCAGCACTGTGTCCTGCCCTGCAGTTGCAGGCAACACCATATGAAACATAGGGACACCAGATGGATTCCTGGGATGTGCCCCACATGGCTTGATCTGACCTGGCCTTGAACACTGCCAGGGATGGGGCAGCCACAGCTTCTCTGGGCACCCTGTGCCAGTGCCTCAGCA
>WYDI02027469.1:0-20898 GCA_009867235.2 Psittacus erithacus | reverse complement strand
TCCTTTTCCTTTTCCTTTTCCTTTTCCTTTTCCTTTTCCTTTTCCTTTTCCTTTCTTTTCCTTTTCCTTTTCCTTTTTCCCTTTCCTTATTCCCTTTCCTTTTTCCCTTTCCTTTTTCCCTCTTTATTTTTATTTATATTTTAATATTTTTTCAATTTTTTTATTGCTATTTTTATTTTTCCTTTTTCTTTTTCTGAAGAATCAAAGTTTTTCAGCATAAACTGCTCTTCTGCAGAACTAGTAGAAGTGTTGCTCTTTTTCAGATAACTACTCATTTTGTGCTGAGTCCTCAGATTCTTGACACTGGTTTCCAAAATCTCTTATCATGATTTACATACTGTTTAACCCTTGAGAGACACTTGCTGAAAGCAAATAGACTTGGACACACATGATTACATATGTGTGTACACAGGGCATTTCTGAAAGTGTTTTCACAGGATTAAATGTGTGCAGATGCTTGCAAATGTAGTATAAACTTCCCCTGCCTTTCCCTTTTCAGTTCCCTTGCTGCTGTAACATAGTATTTGTCATGGGGTTAAACTGCAGTCCTCAGTATAGCTCATGCCATGTGCTCTGAACCATCATTTGTCTTTTCCAGCTTGCTCTGCTGTTTCCGCTGCAAAACCATTCCCTGAGCCTATCCATTCTATTTTTCTTGCTGGAAACACCTTGTATGACTATGTGAGAATGCCTGGCTTCAGTTCAGCTTGTGCTTCATGACTTTCCTTTTGCAAAATCCTTCCTCTGCACAGGAAGAAGGGCAACTGCTTCTCCTCCTTAGCGTGTCTTCCTGTTAGTCCAGTGGATCTCCACTGTATCTCTTCTGGCGGTGATGTAATGTGTACTGCAAGCTCCTTGAGAGAGGCATTAAAATTGACTGCAATAACATGACTCCATCAAAATCAACAGCAGTTGATTTTTGAAAAATTACATGTATGCAAATTCCACAATCATCAGAAGAACCAAGTCATCAAGGGTTTCCATGCTCTCAAAACTGCATTTTCAACAAATAAATATTTTTTTTTAACTCACCTCCACATATGTCAGGCTAATGTGCTTGAATTATATGCAGCTGTCTTTGTCATGTTACTTGTGCATATATGATTTCATATAGCTTTAATAAATAAAGCATATTATAACAGTTAGACTCAATGATCTTAGAGGTGTTTTCCAAACTAAATGACTCTATGTATGTACAGTACCTGTAGACTATATGTGTATCATGTGTAAAGCACTTTATGTTATTAGTATAAATTTGAGTCTTAACCCTCCATATGTATATGTACCCATAAAAATTTTGGCATATCTTTGAAAGACAAGGAGCTGAAGTAACTGCCTTGGTTCCCTCAAGCTGCTACACTACATGCAATGCAATGCATCCTATGCCTCCACTTATATGTCATAGCCACACTTGCTTCACTGCTCCAATCCACCTGGGGAGCCTGGAAATGGGAAGAGAGCATTTTTCTTTGTGACCCACTGAAAATGGACTTTTGGGAGATCAGGACTGCAAATTGTGTCACTGAGCATGCCTGTCCCCACTCCTTTGTTAAATAGGGATAGGTTGTAGACAAATCTGCATGAACTTTAGAGGAAGACACATCTGTGTGCTGTGGGTGTAATATTGACAGCTGCAAAGGAAGACAAATGACATAAACAAGGTGCTTCCCATGATCCAGGTTGCTGTTCTGTTAGTGTTTCTGTTCCCTGAATCACTCGCTGTCTCCTTCTTTAGCTTCCTTCTTTTTATATCCCTCTCCCTTTCACTTTCTCAGGTGGAAAGTAGGATGTGGCCCCCTCCATGTGTCTCCCAAACATTTTGGCTCTTCAGTTAATCTTTGGCCAGACCTGACTGTGTTCCTTTCAGTGAAGTAAACAATTGGTTTCCAGTTAAACCTTTGGGATCCTAGGGCTTAGGAAGAATAACTCTAAGCACTGCATTTGAGAAAGCTTTATTGAGAAGTTGAAAGTGAAAGAAAGGTAATAATTGCATTTAAACAATCAACAAAAGCAAAGCTTACCTCTGGGTTTATAAATTTGTAGGGAAGCCATAATTACAAGGGGCCTGTGTTGCTACATTGCATTTGCTTTGAAAACCAGACCGCCACCCCACTCCCAGTGGATGCATAATTGGGTCCTCATAGGCCTCTTGAATCAAAGTAGTGTTGCAGTAAAAGTTTATTTATCCAGTGCTCATTAAAAGAGAAGCTGAATGGAAAACTCCCACTTTGGAGATGGGATTAGATAGACCTAGAGTATTCCTCCTCCCATGCCCTTTCAAGGTTTTTTGTTTCTAAATCTGCTCAGCAAGAAAAAGTAAATTGCCAGAAGTGAGATTAGTGAAGCATATTGTCCCAGGGACAATAAGGCTTTATTGCAAGTCTGGTATGAGATCCCTGCTTCAAAAAAACTACAAGACCCAGAGGTGTGTGAGCTCTTAATTGCCTACCTCTGATAAACTGGCAGTGAAAAAAAAAATCCCATTCAGCCGTGAATTAGCTTGGATCAAGACCACTTGCTAATCAGAGTTTAATGAGGATGCTGCTGGTCTTAACATATTCAAAAAGCTCAAAACTGCCCTGCGTTCATGTTTGTGTAGTTAGTATTTCCTCTCTGCTGTCACTTCTACACACAGGCCCTCATGAATCTTAGAGAAGATAATTATGTCTGGAACAGGCATGGTAGGGAGAGTGGGAGAGTATGGATCTCATAAGGAGTGAAAATGTAAGGCTGAGAGTTACTCAACTAATTCATTCCCATATCATCCAAATTGTCTACGCCTCAGCTGCTGGAATAAATACCCTGATTTGCTCCTTGTTAGTCAGACCCATAGAGCCTAGATATATAGCAGGATTTCTAATACTGTATCACAGTCAACCTTTATCTGCCCTTGCTCTCCAGGGAATCCATGGGATAGTTGTGTGTGCTGGCCCCAGGGTTCAAGAATCACAGGTCACATCGCTAGGAACCATGACTGCCATTTGCTGCTTCTGCAACCCCTGATAAGGACCAGAAGATATGCAAATATAGCTGCTGTGCCAGAGAACTCAATGTGCAAAATCAAGAGATGCTTTGATTTTTGTTGGGTATACTGAAGTTAGCAAATTAGCCTACCACAGTATCTATGTGGCTGGAAGCACACACAGATCTTTGCCTTTGCACCTAGGAGGCACCAAATAAAATGAAATAAAATCTGAACAATGAACTTAAAATTGTGATACTTTGTACTTACTGGCTTTATTTGGGATGTGGGACTAGCCACATGAAGCTATAAAAGCTTTTACACAAACGTTTTGGGCTATCCAGAGCAGTATGTGACACTCACACTGTAAGAAGAAAGTACCACATCTTGTTTTGTTGGCCGACAAGGCTAGGGCATTATGTGGTTCAGTCAGAGACTGCTCATCAGCAAAGATGCTATTGAGTGCTGTTACAGTGGGTCAAATACATGCTGTCTTATGCTCAAAGCTTTATTTGTCCACAGCCTATCCCTCAAAGTCTAACAAATCTTACAAAAGGAACTCTGTATATGGCAAAGCATGGGTTGCCCACAGTCTGATTCACCTAGCCCTGATTTTATACTGCTTGCTAGTTCAGTGGAGCAGCTTGATTTACGGCAGTGTGAAGGAGAGGAAAACCAGTTGTGGGAGATGAAGAATGGCTTTCTAACACTTAGATTTTCTTGAGTATTAGATTTTCTTGAGGTTTTTCTTGAGTCTAAAAATTACATTAACGAAGCTTTCTCCATCTTTGTAGAAACATCCATCTTTGTAGGACAGCTCTGCAAAAACAGCAGGGAAAGCAGGGATTTACTATCCATACTTTCATCTACCATGAATAGTTCCTGTTGAGTTTTGTTGTTTAGACAGATTTTCATGACTTCTGCTGGTGTGTGGCCACAGCTAATCCAACACTGATATTGCTAAAAAGTAATATATTGAGGCAAGGTATATTCATCTAAGGCTGGAACTTTGTGTAAAACACACACTAACTGCAACTGATCTCAGGCTTTCTCACCCTTACCATGAATGTCATCCATTATGCAGTTAGAAGACTTCAAATATGGTTTTTTTGCAATGGTGTCATGTAAAGAAGTAAAGTAACAAATCAAATATCTATATTTTTCTCTAAAAACTAGATTTTTTTTAAAAGAAACTAAACTTTTTTTTGTCTAAAAAGAGGAAAATATTAACTTGACAGCAAGTTAGCAGCTTATTACTTACAGCTCTAATATCTATTGCTAGGGAAAGCAGTGCTTTTATTGATTTTACAAGGGATATCTGAAAAAATCAAACTAGCTCAGTAGTTAAATATTGCCTTGTTTAAACAATTTTTATAGACATTAAAATTTTTAATGAAAAGGCACCTTTAATAAAAAGGCCATTGTCCAAAAAAGATCTTCAACTAAATATCCAACTATGGTCACTAAGTAAAAGATATTGTCTTCAAGGAATATTTATGCAAGCGTAGGCCAGTACTACAGAAATGCAATATAAATGCAATTTATTGTAATCTGATCCCATCACAAATAATGTTTTAGAGCAGCCAGAGAACAGAGAAAAGGAACGACAGGGAGAGTTTATACATATGCAGCTGCATATATTTTATGCTCTGAAGAATGACATTTTCAGAAATGTTTTGCAAAACCTGTATAAAACACTGATGGTTCTCTGCAAAGGTTCTTCTATTCTTGCTCTAAACTTTCATCAGTTTCAATCACTGACGTGCTGGAATCCCAGCACTTACATGCAGTAGTAAACAAAAAACTAGCTACAGATGCTTTTTTTTTTTTTAACCAGGAGGCACATCTTATCTGAGAATCTACATAACAGAAACATTCTGTGACTAGATGCTGAAAGAAAATATGTTCATGCAATCTGAGTACAAACAGGATCTTTAGAAAACAGCACATTCATGCATCATTTAGAAGCAACAGCTTTCTTACTAGCAACTAAAGTGATCATATATGATAATTCAGCTTTGATAGAAGGAGGCCAAGGTAAGCGTAGCCAGATATGAAATATTTGGGTTTAAGAATGCTGAAATGTTCCGTCTGGATGGAAAATTTTTAAATGAAGCATTTACACATTTCCAGAACATTATTTTTTACATTTTCAAAATGAAATATTTTGATATTTCCAAATAAATCATTTCTCCACTTTTTGTTCTGTACATTGTTTTGCCATTTTGACATTTTGTTTCAGTTCAGGACTAAACCAAATATTAAAATATCCCTGAAGAAAGAAATTCCAGTTTTGGACCAGGTCTGCTTCTGATAATGAACCACATGTAAAGTTGTTCAAGATGTTATGAATCTCAAAGAAACTTTCGCTCAGATTTGAACTGGAGCTAAAGGTTCACAACTCTTCTTATTTAATCAAAATTACAAGGGAAAACTCGCCAATGACTTTTGAGCTCCTTTGCAAGATGTAGAATCCTTTTGTTCCAGAGTAATCTGCCAGAATTGAAAATGTGTAATATATTTCTTGAAGCTTTGAGGAACAGCCATAAAATAAGATTTATAAGACAAACTATTCAGGCAGTGCAAGGTCATAATGAAACCCAGTGCTTGCATTATAGCTAAAAAAGGTTAGTAATATACGTAGAAGGTCAGAGTGTAGTTCAAGATCTCATATAAATCCAGTTATAGAAGGCTCAAACTTTTCTTTGAGTGATGAAAAGACCATGTGTTGCTTAGTTCAGGCATGATTCTTATCTCCTGCATATGTCCTGTTTACTTGGAGACAGATACATGAGAAAGATGAATGCGGATGATGCAAAGCCATCACTAGAAGCACTGGACCTTACTGCTTTTTCATTTGCCCCAGGATCCAGGAGTAACTTCCACTGGAGCCAATGAAACACAATTTAGCTCTCAGTATGGCTTTTTGCATCTGTCCTGTGCAGGGAGGCTGCAGTAGCCACCTTAGCTGAGCACTGGCAACGTACAGCTGAGTGTCTTATCACGAAAGAAAGAGAAATGGCTGGGCCAGCTCACTGCTTTGACTGTTCTGAGTTGCAGACTGGAACGCTGAGCTGTACGATAAATCTGTATATCAAAGCAACTACTGGGCTGTTGTAGTTATCCGCAGGAGACCAGGGCAGCCTGAAATCTATGACATCAAAAAAGGTAGTGTAAAGAAAGCTTGGACTACTGGGAGGTGCAGGAGGAGGTAATTTAATATCATCCCATGGGCACAGAATAAACGCAAATGAGGGAGAAAAGAGGCTCACAGTTTACAATAGGCTCAGTAATACTTCATGCATTTTGAGCAGGTGCAAAAGAACAGCTCAACAAATGCTTCTAGAAGGTTCCTAAAAAGGAGCCTTTCTGCTTAGATAATTTTTCAAGGGCCTGGTATGCAGTAATGAAACAACATTTTTAAAAGAAAATTTCCAAGTCACGAACTTCTTCTTTGAAGGAGTTCCCAGCTCCTTCAAAACTCAGAAAGGGTTTGTGTTCATTTCAAGTTTTGGGTGAAAATTTGGGTCAAGTTTCAAGATGGTTTCTCGACCTCTAATTACTATTATTAGCACTCCTAAATGGACTCTTTAGAAAATCCCTTGACTAAGGAAGGCTAGAGTGAGCTAATGAGTATGAGAGGGAGAAGAAGGTCCTTGTTTGAATTTTAAATACTCCAGCTCACTAATTGGGGACCAACGGAGAATGCTTCTTTTGGAATGGAGAGAGTTCAGGGGCAGGTGGGAGCAAGAACAATATTTTTTAGACCTGTCACTTTAAAATATAACTACTGCTGCTTTGACATGGCACCAAGTGAATTTTTTAAGCAACAATAAGTAACCTTTTCCTCCCTTTAGGCACTTGAAGGGCTTATTTGGTTTTGTTTTTAAAAAATGATCTAGGCAGGTTTTTCCAAGATCTCACAGCTTTAATGAAAAATAACAATCTCTGATGATCCTGCCAAGAGGCATCTTTTCTTTTACAAATAAAAATGAAGATGCAGACAGCCTTGTGCCTACAGCTCTGTTGTGTGTTAGACCAGCAGAGACCCCACTGATAGTGCTGTTCCACTTGGACACTCCTCCTGTCTTCCTATTTTTTTGTTTTTCCTTTTTCTGGTAAATATATTTTTGGACACTGTTCCCATCACCATGAGTATCATTACCACTCTTAGGACCCACCCTGATTTTTAACTCAGAGGAGCTACAGCTGCAGTAATTCTATCCAGCACCGAGAAGATGTCCAGAACATTTTACAACAAAAATCTATCTTGGTGATCACCACCTGAGCAAGGCTAACACTAACTCTACATTTTTAATTCCAGAAACAAATGGATGAGGAATGCATTTGCAAAATCATACGTTTCTTCTTTTTGTCTACAGGAATTTTGAAAGCTGTCATTCATGCTAATGTACAACAGTATGATTCCTTTATGAACAGAGAAATGATGTGAATTTGTACATTAGGCAAATGAAAGCTCTGCAGACTGGGCTGCACCCATTATTTCATAAGGCATTTCCAAGTCAGAAACCTCAGAGAATTAAAGTGACTCCCTGCTTCCAGGAACATTTTCTCCTTTCTTTAAGCCAAGGAATCCAATGAACTGCAATATTTCATTTTGATTCATTTTGGGCCAATTTTTTTTTTCTTTTGCTATTTTACATATATGGTCAATTTGGTCCACGTGAAGCTATACAAAGTCAAGGATTACTTAGTCAACCCGGACTTTCCTGAATGAGTGTCTGTGCTTTACAGCTGTACAGAGAACTGAGTTCCACAGTTCTGTGGTGGCAAACTAGCTGGTGATCAGTGTCTGACTTGAACTAAACTGCTTTTCCCATCTTACCCACATCCTTTATAGCCCAGATTGTTCTTCTACTGGTGAAACAAAGAAAGCCTCGTTTATATTCAAAATATTTTCTTCTGTCTACGATAATGCTTTAATACTGACGCAAGGCAACTGTGCTTATCCTTTTATGTTTAGAAAGTTGATGGAAAATCTGTCAAAAATATTGCAGCCTGGTTTTACAGGATAGTATCGATGAGACTGGGAGCTTAATTAATCTAAAGTGTCTCAGAAAGGGTCAAAATGTGCTTATACAGCTACAATCACATGGCATGTTGTGCAACATGCTGTCTTGGGCTTTTCCAAGGCACCTTGGCACAGGCTGGCAGACTGAATAAAATTGAACAAGTGACATGTTGCTTTCCTCTCCTTCCTGCCTAACTGCATCTCTCAGTTACACAGGTTTGCTTGACATTGTGCTCACATTTTGACTGTCATGAGGAAAGATAGACAAATAGCTGCTAGGACTAAAAGGAAAGATGATTTTTTTCTTTGCTCTTACAAAACGTTTTATAATGCACTGAGCAGAGTACCTCTTAGTTTTTGTTGTGTTCATTTACACTGCAATTCAAGAAGCACCAGACTGAAGGAAAAATAGGACCTAATGTGAGCTAGTTACTACGGTATAAACTCACACTGTCACTCCAGCTATCCCCTCCACAGAGATTTTGTTTCCTAGTTTCCCCATTTGCTTGGCAGGCTTCACTCTGCTCCTTAGGCAGAGGCAGCAGCTGTTTTCAATACCCAAAGGACAAATCTCGAAGGAAGTACAAGGTGCCATCCTTGCACTCTGGCTGCAGATTATGAAAAGATTTGATAAGGGAAAAAAATAAAAGAGCAAAAATGTTGGCAGCTGCTTTCTACATGAGCTGTACAATCAACCTCTTGGAATGAAAAGCTTCAGAATAGGTCACCTAAATGCATTCTCTCTTTTAAGTAGGCTTAAATAAAAGCAGATTTCTGTTTCTTTTTCCCCATTACCTTGACATCCCAAAGCGGTGCTGCCTGTGGGAAGCCAGGCACCTAACAAGGGGAATGTGAGGGACATATGGAACTGTTTTTCCTCAGTGATAGACACATGACTCTTCTCCTTATGCCTGCTGTGACTTCAGTAGCTCAAAAATAAGCTGAGCACCAGAAATGGACCATGAAGTAATTGGAGGCTTCTTCCCATAATACATGCGGGTTCCTACAAACACCATATGCACAGAACATGTGTTTATCTTCGTGGCACTGTGAGCCTGCAAGGAGAGGGTTTAAGTATCTGGCCCAAACTGACCAACCTCTCAAGTTTGCCAATGGCAGATACAGATTAGAAGAAAAGATGTAGATGGCATTTAGTAAATGTTTACTCTGAGGTAGACAGGAGTCTTCTTTGCCATGCCTGGGGCAGACCTCCCAGCCAAGGAGCACTGTTTGTGCCCTTGCCACCTCAGCTAGGTTCAGAGGCTCTGGAGATCTTAGGAACATTCAAAGGCCTTCATTTGTTAATGAACTCAGTACCAAGTATATGTCTGTGCAACTTTCTTAGCCTTGGGAAAGCCAGACTAGAAGTGCCTCTGCTAGACATGCTCCTGTGTAGGTGTCCAGACCTAAGCTCTTCCAAGACATATGTAAAATATGAGCATAACCAAGACCTTGCTACCTGTCTAAGTGAGGTCTTGGTTATGCCCATATTTCAGAGATCATCAGTGTTACTTAAGCACCTAGTGCAGCTCAAGAAACCTAAGACTCATTGACATAAAAAATAGGAATCAAAGAGATCAATACTCACAGTTCACCTCTGAAAATCTGACCTGGAAAAGTTCTAATTAAAAAAACATTTGAGTGTCTCAAAATATGCGCACTTACATCCCTGTCTGTGTGTCACAGGGAGTCTTTCTCTTTGGCACAGCTGCTAACTGGTTCTTGGGTAAAAAAAATGGGCTGCTAAGTGCTTTATGTGTGGTGTGTGGACTTTCAGTAACCATATACCTACACGTGGTACCACAAAAGTTGAATTTCTTTCTGCCTGGCCATTTTGGCCCATCACATGCATATGTAGGCCAGCTCAAAGGCCGGGCTGTACCAAATGCTGGGCTGTACCAAATGCTGAGTTCCTCATAAGTATGGCTGTTCAGCTTGTACCACCTGCTTCTTAAGCAGCAGCAGGGCCCTGCAGCTTGCCAGCCTCTCACTGGAACAGCCCAAAGTCTCAGGCTCTGGATGTAAGGAATATGCCTATGCACCTGTTGCTGGGCATCTGTATGTGTACATGACCTAATTGCCTATGCAGATGATTATGTAGGAGCTCTGTTATTACCATGTTGCATGCAAATCCAGCTTCAGGGGCTTAGATGTGCACGTTTACAAGCAGTGGTAGAAAACTTATTATAAATCATAATTCACAGAGTGGTTTTTCAGAGTAGAGCTGTGAAACAGTCACAGAAACTTGGACCCAAAATAAAGAAAGCAAGAAACAAGAAGAAAGAAAAAGAGTGGGGGGAAAAAAAAAAAAGGAAAGAAATCTCGAGGACGTGGATGTTGCTTTCTAAAACGAGCGACATCTGTTTGGGAAATGAAATCTGTCCAAAAAAATGAGGAGGGGGCAGGGGAAAAGGTGAAACATTGCCAGTGAAATAAAAGAAAATCTCAAACTTTCCCACAGAAATCTTAGTCAAACCAACACAGAAACAGAGGAGTTAAGAACAAAGGATTTATTTCAAAAAGGGAGCCAGGGCAAAGATTGCCAGACAGAAAAAACTGTCCGTGGGATCATTAACACTGCAGGAGTCAAGAATGATGGTAACCAATATCATTCAGCAGGTCTGGATACATTTCTGTTTGCTTTTCACTTTTTCTGTGGAAAACTTTGTCAGACCCCAAGTGTGGAAGTCATCTTTTCCCCAGACCATCTTCAGTGGTCATCCCTCCCATGAGACAGGTCCTGCCTCCCCTTTGACTGATTTATGCAGCTCCCAAGGCACAAAAAGCTGCAGAAACCACTAACTCTGATCCCAGATTTGATCCCTCCATGGTACTATCACCATAACAGTCCCTACCCAGTTTCACATAGTGGGAACTTGTCTGAGAGAGGTGGGCATTTTCAGGCTCTATTCTTCCTTAGCTGTCAAAGCAACCCCTTGGAAAGCTGTCAGCCAGCATGAAATCGGTCGGCCTCCAGCTAATTTTTGTGGTGTGAGCCAGCCTGGTCACTATACTTGGGTGGGAGCAGTATAACTGCACCTTTGTCCCCTAGATTGTTCCAGTTGCAGCTCCATTTCAGAGTCAGAGCCCACAGGTACTACCATGGTAGAAACAGTAAATTGGAAGCTTGATGCCCAGCCAATATCCTCTGGATTTTAGTTTCTGGTATAAAGCTGATTCCCTGTTGTATTGGCAGAAAGCTGACTGCCATAACAGATCTCCAGCACTGGGCAATTTGGATATCCTGTTGTTGCTTTCAGTAGTGAGAATTTTATAGGCATTCCTGTGAAAACCCCACCTGCTGTGGGATTGCTTTCTTCTTCATAGATCCACAATCTAGCTCCCTTTTTAATTTTTTGATTGAATTACCAGGCTTCAAAGAACAAATGCACAGTAGAGTATAGAGAGCCAGGAATCTTAGTGACAAAGAAAACAATTGGTACTACAGATGCATTGTAATACCTTTCTGTATTAGTAGTAATGCTTAGAAGAGCATAATTGTTTTTAGTAACAGGCTGGGTTTTAATATCCTTCCTAAAATGACCTAAAAGTTATGCAAAGGCTCCATAACTTTAGCCTTATATTCTGTATGATTTGAGGTGCCCGGCAGTTCAGAATAGACATTGTCATCATCATGAAGCATGTAAAATGTGGGTGGTGAAGACTGCAGAGAATCCTCAGTCATGATGCAGCCTCTGTTGTTGACCAGAACAGAATCTGGCAGGAATAAAAACTTTCAGAACTTCTTGGAAAATGAAAGTTTAGGTCATAAGTAACACAGGCAAAAAATAAACAAAAAACAATGGCAAATGAGAAAAAGATGGGAAGAATTCCAGTGTCTGCCCTGCTTATGGCATTCCCACTTTCAAAACCGTTTTGCATTCCTTTCAGCAGGGAAGCATTTATAGTTTATGAAGACGACATTAGTAATGAAAACCACCTTAAGGCAAAAAAAGAAAAAGAGGAGGAGAAAAATGAAAATAACTAAGGTACGGAAAACACAAATAAAGATTTTTCTTCAGAGTGGTCTCAGCAAAAATCAAGCCAGAATTTCAAACTTTTCCCTACAAGCACAAACTATTATTATTATTGCCTTATTCATATCAGTTTAAACAAGTTGCATAAGCTAGTGTTCTGGTTTAACTCACATTAAGGCAGTACCAGCCTGACCCTCAGGATCACGGACCCACAGCTAATTCCTGACACGTTCCAATCCTTTTCAAAGCCTAGTTGTTGTTGGGAACCTGATCTGGCACCTACTTTTAACATGAGCCATGCTGGGAGTACCTCTGCTCTAGAGTGCTGGTAATCGTAACACTACCTAGACCCAATGTAGCACTTTTTTTCCTTAGAAGATCTTTGGAACGGACCAAACATGTTCATTGCTTTTTATTCATTGTGACATGTCTGAAACTGTAAAGCAGCCATGTGCACTAGGTTACTGATGGGAAGGTCACATATTTTCAGTTTTGCAGATATAGTAGCCAAACTGCTGTGTTTCTTACTCTGCGGCGCTCATCCTGTGCATTACTTTTGTATTTTTTTTTCATGTGCTGTTCAAAGCAAGCTCAACAATATTTAGTTCTTTCATTAGTGAAGGATACACTGGTTCTCCACTTATGCTGGCCTTGTTCTACTATTTTGTTGACAGCATCAACCCCAAATCACTGAAGATTTACTTGGTAGCAGGTTTCAAAAAATATAGAGCAATGAATACAGATAAGTAACTCTTATTTAAAACATTGTTTGGAGAAACAGGTTGACTACCGAGCAATAATTATAGCCAAATTCCTTCATAATATCTTGAAACCAAAGCCATGGGGTGGATGAAAAGCAAACCCTTAAGGTAGTCAAAGCTGCACTTTAAGAGAAATAGGAAGAACTTTTGATTATACAAAACTGTATGAAAACTGGAAAGAAAAGACTGCTATAGATGTTTTGTTGTTGCAATGGTCAAACAGTGAAACAAAAAGTGTTTCTAGCATACATATAGAGAGTAACCCTGCCTTACTCTTTGGTCTCTCATGAGCCCCAGACTACCTGTCTAGGATTCATGAGAAACCAAAGACCTAAGAGCTTCAGGCAGGGACTGCAAAGTGGCAAGGAGCTGTGGAAATGAAACTGGACAGTGACTGACTTTGTTGCGTTACCCAAAGGAGAGGGGAGCATTTCAAAATCTGATTGGTGAATTGGAAGTCAGAGACTAGGGGAAAAGTGGACCCTTCACTTTCTGATTTTCTCTTTAAATGAACCAATTATTTTGCTGACCTCAGGGTCCAAATTTCAAAGGGGGCTGAAGACAGGCTTAGGCCTGCTGGTATGGCAAATTCCAAAATACCCAATTACTGACCTCAGGAGGAGTCAGCATTCCTGAGATTAGAGTCACTGGGAGTTTACTTCACAAACTCACTTCTAATAATATATGATGGTGCAGACACCATTAACCTGCCTTTTTCAGTTAGCAAATAAGATATGTCTCAAGGCAAAATAGTTATTAACAGCCAGTGGCTGGAGTTACATCTCTAATTGGAAACAGCAACATCTGCAGAGGAGTGTAACAAAAGCATATAGCAAGTAAATGTGTTAGTGGCTTACAGGGACTCAAGGTGATCATTCCAGAAGGCAGCTTTTGCAGAAACAATGTATATTTCAGGGCTTTATAGATCCAAACTAATTCTGGGCACTGAAAAGTGTCCTAAGCATTAATTCTGTTCTTAGTAGCCAACTCGACCAGCATTATTTTGGCAGACTTCCCAGATTTCCTTATTATTTGCACAGCATTTATTGTGGTGTTTACACCATTTTGTGGTAAGTTGATTCTCTTTTTTTTTTCCCCCAACTGGTGTCAGGATGCTATTCAATAACAAAGCCCTTTCACATCAGCTGCCTGAGGTAGAGCTATTGTATCCCAGCTGTCAGTTATACTGTCAGTTATAAGACATCTTTAGGTCTAAGTTATTTTAATATAAGTGACCTGCTGTTTCTATATACAAAACTCTTCAACTGCTTCTGTAATTAAATACACAAGGCAAAAGCCTGAGAGCTGAGCACGCACAAACTCCCACTGAAGCTTATCAGTATGGTAGATATAGAAGTTGAGATATTTAAACACACAGAAGACATTCTTTATTAGCACATATCTAAGGACATATCTTGACTTCCTGATCAAGCTCTATTTGACACAGGTGGAGGAGGTTTCTAGATCTGGCTAAAAGAGAACCTCTCACAGAGTTTTCCTGATTTTTCACTTTAGATTTTACTCAGTCCTTGCTGTGTCAGCCTCTTTGCCCCTATTTCAGATGACTGAAGACAGTCTGTAGTTTACAGCTTTCCTATATACCATTCTGAAATCCATCTGCACTATGGAGCTGAATTTTATTTTGTGGATGGCAAAGTCAGGCCATCCCAGCTCTTGGCTGTCCCGTGGCCTAGTGTGGTTCAAAATGGACAGCAAATAGGTAGTTTCATCACTTTCTGAAAACATGCAGAAACAAGGTACGTTCATACTTTCTGAAATGTGCTCTGTAAAGAGGCGGTTACCTGCCTAGTCATTCACATGTTACTTACAACATACTTTTAGCCTTTTCAGGATAGAAAAAGAAAATCAGATCTTTACCAGACCAGACCTCATACAATTTATTGGCATAACATTTTTAAAGTGCTAATCCATCGTCAGAGCAGAGGTCAATATAAAGAAAAATGTCTTTAAAGCACAATCCATTATTTGACAGCTAAAATGGATCAACAGATTCTGCTCACAGAGACTTTGCCTAGAACTCTGTCCTGCAAATGCAAAAGCACATATTTCTCAACATTATTTGGCTCTGGTTTCAGAAACAGTAGTACAGAAGATAAGCAAGCACCCCCACTTTCTTTCTAATTTTTTGCTTTTTCCGACTTTCTATTATTGTCCAGAACCAGACTGTATTTCCAGCACCTTTTATTGCTGCTCCATGCAAGCTCTGTGGAGGGAACAGACCACATCCGTTCAGAAAAAGCAGGCAAAACTATTCCCATGTTCGGATAAGTTAAAACCCCACTAATTTCCTTGTCCCTGCACTTGTGGATGGCAATGATATTCGCATTCTCAAATTTTATAGAACAATGCGTCCCTCCACAAACATCCTAAAACAGGCAGCCTGCCACAGGCATATGTTGTAGCTGATGCAACTAGTGCCCTTTTCACTTTTCATTACCACCTTCATATTTCTTGTTGAATGAGGTTTGTTTCCATAGGATTACCACAGCCATCACAGAAATGTGGTACAGACATTCACAATTGAGAAGGTGAGGAAGTGAGGCAGCTCAGGCCTACAAGGACTATGGGGCACTAAGAGGAGCACATGGACACCTTCTAGTTCTTCATATAACTGCCCTGAGTTTTGTACAAATAACAATGTACTTTATTTAGCTAGGTACGTCACTTAAACTTACAAGCTGTAAAAAGAAAGCCAAAAACCTCAAATGGTTTGAGAAGCTGATGAAATGCTTATTAAGCCTCCAGATGTTCCAGCTGTACTTTCAAAAAGCTTTGGCCAAGGCAGGTGGAGCTGGCTGTGTTGTGAAGTGTTTCCCATTGCATCTGTCAAATACTTCCGTAAGAGTCTATGGCTCCAGTCAGACTTCTTTGTGCTTCCTTGAAAGCATGGTAGCAGCTACTGGAAAAGGGAGACATTAGTGTTGTGTGCAGTATACCAAGCATTAGCCTCTTACGGATTTCTGTGAGCTCCAGAATATGGAGACTTTTCCTTGTAGCTGTTCTCTTCATTCAGACAGATCCCAATTCCTACAATAGGGCAGAGGAGGTGGAAGCAGAGGGCTAGCACACTTACAGATCCACTACAGGGATCTGCTCTGCTACTAATGAACTAGGGCAGAAATCAGCCACTATATGAATCTGTGAACATTACAAAATCAGCATAAAAATCCTTTGAATATACAGCCTGTCCTAAGCATGTACTGTAGTCAAATTAAATCCCTAATAAAGTATCTATGAAATGAAAACCAAACGTGCTCATCTTTTGTAGTTCCAGCCTCCCGTAATGGAAAATGGCTGTATTCCAATCAGCTGCATGCCCAAGCTGCTGCTGTTCTCATAAGTCTGAATTCTTCCCTTAAATGGGATCCACCAGAGAATGAGATACTGTTGTTTCTGCAGACCTACACGGCAGTAGAAACAGCATGTAAATGAGCTCAGTCTGGCAACACTGAGGTTCTCTTCAGTAAGACTCAGCCCTTCCAGCTCTGGTTGAAGACGTTCAGACACTTGGAGAGCCCAGCAATGCTGGGTTGCTCAGGACTGCTCTAACAGCCAAGGAATAACGGTGCAGTGAGGCATTTAGACATATCAGCAGCACTGAAGGCAGCTTTGAAAGGCAAAGTCCCTCTAAACCACCAGAGTGGTGTAGAGAGCTGCAAGTGGGAATCACAACAGAGCCCAGAGTGCTGAGTGCAATATCCTTAAATGGGAGAAGCCAGGCTGTCTCCTTGGCATGTCCCACCTAGTTGTTCTGCTATTGCAGACACTCAGCATGATGCAGCATAAGATTATGGGTGAATAGTTACAGGGCTATACTATTTAACTCTCTTTGTATTAATTGGGCTGTTTAAATGGGCCCTGATGTAAATATGAATTCTCTCTGGAGTTGTTTGCTTGCTTCCCTGTGAAGTTTTTGCATAACAGAGGCAGAGCTGTCTCTTAAAGCTGTGTCACACCATGAAAGACCAAAATGCTGGATAGCTCCTGGTCTGTCATAGATCAATTCTCCTGACTGTTGCATTTCACATTTCCCCAGGAAGCATAAATATAGGGCAGGTTCCTAGAAAGTGTTATCAGAACTTACCTCAGTGACTTGTTGGTTCTCTGTAGGCTCTTGTTGCTTATGCTAGTAGTTCGAGGCGTCAGGATTTTACAGTGTTGCCACCCTTTTTCATTCAGCATTCCAATGCCATTAATTTCTCAGACTTTGACGTATGCACTGACGTGACCTGGGGAATTTTTTTTCATCTCTTCATTGTATGAGAGTTGGGCAGTGCTAGGCCTTGCTGTTTGTATCCTTCCCTGTGGTTCTATAAAGCTAAGCCGATGCCTTTGCATAGCAGATGAAGCTGGCCACGTTAAGTTAAAACAAACATTAGCTATTCATGGTAGTTAAATGTTCCCCATGATACTGACAGCAACAGCCAATGTTCATGGAGATGGCTTTTCTGAAGTTTACTGGGTTTTCCATGTTGAATAATGAGCCTGTCTGAACAGCCCCTTGCACTTAATATTACCTAATAACTATTTATGTGTCACTCTGTGCTTTGGATCTCCCTCAGGATACCAGAATTTGTTTCTTTTACATCATCTATAGGGAGGCGGGTAGATTTTAGGCAGTCTCAGTATGCCTCTTCCTGTGATAATTTCTTTATGTAAGGCTGGTTTTTATGCCCCTTCTAGGGACTGGCTGTGTACATAGAATGTTCCTGGTGACATTAGTGGAAATTATTGTGTGGGCACTTGGCTTGTCTTTGCAGCTTGCTGTTACATGCAGTGATCTGCAACACAGCTGTCATCAAGCCCCCTGATGATCTCTGGCCCAGGCTCTGGTTTCCCCTGTAGCAGGTATTCTCTGTATTTAATTTCAGTAAATCTCACACAAAGGAATCCCTTTTGGGAACCATGGAACTGGCACTGCATTAGCAAAGGGTTAGTTTGTGCAGCAGTTCTGAAGAAGGAAACAGCAAAATGTCTCATGCAGTCACTTGAAAGAGAGTGACTAGAGGGAGATGAAAGGTGCTGTTGCAACCAGCCTCCTTAAAATTTAAGAAGCGCTGCATCAGCTGCTAAAAAGGAGAAAAAACTCTGTTATAGCTGAATCCAGGACAATATGAAAAAATAGATTATTAAAATTGTGCTATACAGCACTTTGCACAGTTAAATAGTTGATAGAAATTTTAGTATCTAAAGGCCATCGTCACAGTATAATGCAGATATTAAATTAAATCTTTATGTAGTGTCAGTTAAGGTGGTTTTAAGAACCACTTCTCCCAAAGTCTGGATGATCATCACTAAGAAGGTAAGTAGGAAGTGAGGGATAATCCCTTCAAACCCCATTTTCCAGGCTGTCAACAGCACATTTCTTGCTTCCATCAGCCTTTCGCTTCTATTCTCCATCACCCCCAAAACCATAAAGTGTTCCCAGCTTCAGTGTGCTCCTGTGTGACACACAGTAATTGTGTCCTTTGACACTTGGATGTTAGTGGGCAGGTACTAATGCCTGTCACCGCTGGGCATACAAGGAGCTGTTCTGAATGCAGCACCTCTAGCCAGGGCCTGCCGCTGCTGCTCTACTCCCTGAGCTTGCCTGCAGGCTGTGCCAGTTCATGAAGTACTCCTCAGCAAGCATCTACAAGCTCGACCTTGGCATCCATCTTGGTCCTAGTTTTGCCTGTCAGAGCCATTTGGAGCCTTCGCAGTAAGCTGTCTGCCTTGGTGGGTCTCAGGGTATCCCTGGCTCCCACTTAAGACTGCGCCAGTCCTGTGCCTTTCATTTGCAGTAGTTCTAAGCAAAGACCACCAGGAAATAGGCTCTGAGGAAGGGTCCCATCACCCCCTTTGCAGGGGTCACCTGTGGAGACAAAACAAAATACCAAACCTGCTCCCACTGACCTGGTCTATCAGCATTACGGTTTTAAGAACACACCTGCTCCAATAATTTGTTCTAGCATTCTCCTATGAGCAGCTTTTCAGGGGTGACAAATGCTTGGATATTAAGACTTTAAGCTACTTTTTAAGTAAGAATACAAAAAAAAAAAATGCAGACGCTTTGGTTGTAGCTTAAGCCAGCCTAGGTTCTTATTTTCTTCCAGGCCAAAAAAAAGATTTTAATCAGCTCCTTCTGGACTTGGCAGGAAAAGGCCTCTCTAGCTGGAGGAGAAAGAGTGAACACACCAGCATATAGTCCAATGAGTGTCTTTTCCCAGGCTATGGGAAAAAAATTGGGTTGTCTATTGCTGTGATTTTGGCACTGTCAAGAGTTTCCCTCCCTGGGGGAGAAAGCAAGTGGGGGCATCCACCGGAAGGTTATTTGTGTGTCAGTATTCCCCTGAGGCATGGCTAGGAGCTGGAGGCATGAGCTGTCACCTTCACGCTTTTGTACTTCAGGCTTCTCTGTGCAGCCTGCCTGATTTTAAAGTTCTGCCTGATGAGGACTCCTGGGCTGCTTGGAAAGCAACACAGTGCTCAGCTCTTTAATAATCCACACCTTTGATTTTGTACTGTGAGCAAAAATGCCAGCAAGCTGCTCCATTTGGACTGGAGAAGGTGGAAATGAAACCCTTAATAAAAGGGGCATGTTAAAGGGTGAGAATGTAATGCTTGAAGTAAATGAACAAGAGACATTAGCTAATGAAACAGCATGGCAAAATGCAGAAGTTATACTGTTTTTACAGCTAATTTACTGCCCTATGAGACACCCCGGTGTACAGAGTTCTCTGACTTTATGAATACTGCTGCTGAGGCCTTGGCTTGATTGTAGTTACTAGAATCGATGGTTCACCTAAACCATGACTTCACTGTTAGACTCCCAGTGCTGCTCTTTGTGACACCTCAAGCAGTATGTGATGCAGTACTTCAGGTTTAATTTTGTCCAAGAAATTATTTTTGCTTGTTGGAAGGCCATAGAGTTCTATAGCCAACTGATTTTTTCTGAAGAAATTGAAGACCATGCTCACCCCTCTGAGGATCTGGAGGTGGGGAGCAGGAGGAAAGGGAGGGATTACTTGAAGCTGGATATTCAAAGGTAGGTCTTGGATGCACTATCAGGTAAGAAGTGTATTAACCATTTACTGTGCATCAGCTGAGCTGTTGTAACTGATCCTGAACGCATTTTAGGCCAGCGCAAACTCCAGCTAAATACATTAGCTTACTTTCTCACTAAGGCCACTGATGTGACCTTGAATTTGCCATGCTAAAAGTACTAAAACTCAGTCCCTTATGATCAGTATATCTGATTGTCGGACAGAATACAGAGTGTCATGTTCAGGCAAAGGTTGATGGCATTAAACAGGTATCGAATACAGAGGGAGCAGGGACAAGAGGAGCTAAGGGATGTGACAAATTTGGGATTGTAAACCACAGCTGCAACTTAAGAGGTGAAAGGCCATCTCTAAAGGCACAGGAGCAAGATATAAGGGTAAATCTATAGAGAACGTCAGGTCAAGTAGCTGGGCTTACTTCATGCTCTGACCCTGCGTTACCCAGAATAGCCAGATTTGGTGCACAGTGACCCTGGCTGAGCTGTGGCTGTAACCATTGAACTGGCTGTGGGCTGACACAAGCAAGACTTCAAATACCGAAAGCTTTAGACATCCCTGCTTATTCTATCTGTTAGTATGTTTCATTTGTTTCAGTTACTTGCTTAACTTGGAAAGGGAAAACCAGGTGGCGGCTCAACAACATACGCAGGTGTTTGCTATCCTGGAAAGAATAATTTTCTTTATAGTTACTGGAATTTCCAGTAATTACTGGGATGTTTCCAATAGATAATAAAGCTGCCTTTTGTCCCTCTGATCAAATGCAGCAGGGAAAAAAAAAAATCCCTACAAGACTCATCCACAGTGAAAACTTGTATTTTTTTCCCACTATGTATCATCACAGACCAGTGGTAAATTTCAGTCTGAATAACTTGGTTTGGTTGTCCTTTTTTTTTTTCTTTTTTTCTATACATGTTAAGAGAACAGCAGAGGAGAGTGAAGGACAGAATCACAGAATGGTTAGGACTGGAAAGGAACTTAAGATCATCTAGTTCCAGCCTTCTGCCGTGGGCAGGGACACCTCACACTAAACCATGTCACCCAAGGCTCTGTCCAACCTGGCTTTGAACACTGCCAGGGATAGAGCATTCACAGCTTCCCTGGG
>WYDI02027468.1:0-11959 GCA_009867235.2 Psittacus erithacus | reverse complement strand
ATTCAGCTCTAGCTCCAGGACTTCAAAATCAGTGACACTATGAGGCAGAAAACCTCCTCTCCCCCTGCTCCTCCGAGCGCACAGCCCCTGCCCCTCCCTGCTCCCCCCTGTGAGGTCCGCAGCCGCATGTAAGCTCCCCTGACCCTGCGAGGCCCCTTGCTGCCCCAGCCCTGGCAGGGACCTTGTTCACCCCCCAGGAACGCAGGGAGGGGATAGAGGGGCTGAGCCGACCCCCCCCCCGTGCTGCAGTGGGGCCCTCACGGGAAAGGGGTGGTCGCCTGCCTGCTGCTGCCCAGGCTGGAGGGCTGGCCTGCAGGCAGCACCGGCAGTGCTGCGGGCGCCGCAGCCGGGAGGTGCCCTCCCTTCCTGCAGTCAATTTGCCTGCTCATCTGGAAGAGCCCGTTCGTTTTTGCCCCTGCAAGCCCAGCTGTGGATGAAGATAATGCCAGGAACCCCTAGACCCGCTCCCAGCTCCGGCAGCTGGAGTCCTGCTTGGCACCGGGGTGGCCCCTTGCGGATGCGACCCCGGTCGGCCCTTCCCCTCTCCGTGGCTGTGCTGGAACCGCTGAGTGGATGAGTAGAGGCTTTTCCCCCCAATTCCTTTGGCAGCCCCTCGTGTCGTAGAGTAGATTTGTCTGTAGATGCTTGGCCCGTGCCAGGGCGATTGTTTTCCTAAACGAGCATGTGTTTCAGATAATGCTAATAAACGCTGTCAGTGGTTGTGAGCTGCCCCGTGCCGGCTCCTGGCGAGGGGGAGGCCCCAGCTCCGGCACCGCATGTCCGCCGGGCACCCGGGGGGGCCCTGCACCTCTCCCCAGGGCCGGGATGGGGGATGAGGGGCACTCACAGCTCCCAGGCTGGGGTGGCCCCTGGATTTGGGTGCAGGCTGTGACATTTTGGGGTTGTTCTTTCTTTTGTTTCCCCTGCAAGGTCAGCTAAAGGGATGGCGGAAGTGGCAGCTCCGTGGCTCTGCTGGTCTCGTGCCTTTGGCAGCGGTAGGAGACAACTGGGAGGACGTGAGGGGGGTTCTTACAGGCAGCTCCCTCTGGTCCCATCCTGCATTTGGGGGCCAGAGGCTGCTCCTGGCACTGCCCCTGATCCTGCCTTGAGTTTGCAGCATGTTGCCCCTCATGACATCCCTCACCCAGCACCACACAGGGAGCAGAGCTGGTCCATTTAACCCTGCTGCTGCTGCTCTCACCCCTGTGGCACCCCGGGGAGTGTGTGCGGTGCCCTGGGGTTGCGCTGCGGCTGTCCCCATGTGCCCCATCCTTCTACAACCAAAGAGGCCCAGAAGTGCTCAGTGCATCCTCCCTGCCAGAGAGCCCCCAGCGTGGCGCCGGAGCCTGCTCTCGCCAGGGCACGGGCACTGCTTGGCTCCTACTGGGCAGAGCAGGGGTTTCTCGGGGCCAGGACCTGCTCCCACCCCCGGCAGGAGCCGATTCCCCTCCGCAGCTGCTGCAGCCTCTGGGCTCCAGCGAGCTCCTCTCCGGAGCCTGCCCAGCACCAGAGGCCGCTTGCGCTGGGGGCACAGCCCCAGGAGCTGCTTTGCTGCTGGGGAGAGGCCGGTCCAGCACCACCACGAACCGGTCCCGTGCCAGCCCGTGTGTCTCTTGCGCCGCTGCCTCTCTGATTGTAAAGATGCTGTGCTCCCGTCTGTGACCTGTATGGATGTGGGATGGAGGAGCTGCTGCGGTGCTTTTGTCCTCTGTAAAGCAAATGGGAGACCCCTCCTCTAAACCCTGTTTGGCTGCGGGATGGTGCATGGCTGAGCCCCTCCATCCTGGCCCTCTGCTGAGTCTCATCCTGCAGCCCCATCCCCATAGCATACACCCCAGCCTGGCCCCATCCACCCACCGCAGCGCCCGAGCCACGGCCCCGGCCCCGCATCAGACCCCAGCCTGAGGGTGCCTTTCCTCCACACGCATCTTGGTCTGGAAAGGGGGAACCGGCACCGAGTCCCTGCCCCGTGTTCTCTGCACTCAGAAGCGTTCCTGATGCCTGTCAAGCCCTCCCGGCGGCGGTGTCGGTGCGGGCCGCCCCGCGAGGGGAGGGAAGGTTTGAGCTCAGTGTATCATTTAGCTTAGCTGCTGTCTGTGCTGTCCATAGTGTGTCGTGCGTTAACAACTGGTTTACACTGTTGCCGTAAAAGTGGATTTGGAAATAAAGTCCTTCCTACGAGAGTCGGTGCCGAGTCTGCGGGGGGGGCAGTGGGGCACGGGAGGGATGGGGATGAGGGCAATGGGGCCGTTTCCTCAGCTGTGGGGTGAGGTCAGAGGCAGCTGCTCTGAGCCCCAGCGGTGCCTCACGCTGCTGCCCCAGTTCCAGGCCAAGCACCCCCGAGTTACCCCCCAGCACCAGGCCCACTCGCGCACGGTTCCCAGCCCGGCGCAGCGCTGCTGTTTGCTTTGGAGGTTGATTCTCCCCTCCCCTATTGACCACCCAGACCAGGCCAGGGCTGCCCCCGCTGCCGCTGCCCCTTCGGGTCCCATCACCACCCCCGGCCCCTTCCCATGTCCCATCCACTCCCTGCGGCACAAAGCGAGACTCTGCTCGCGGCTGCTCCGGACTCCCCTCCGGCCCCCTGCAGCCCCCCACTGTCCCCCGCAAAACCCACCCCGAGGTGCAGTGACCCCAAAGCACCCAAACCCCACCCAGACCGGGTCGGATGCTGCCCCACGTCCCCCCCGCCGCTCACAAACAGACGGCACCAAACCCCTTGGTTTTAATGGTGGTTTTTTTTTAATCTTTTCTCCTTTTTTTTTGATTTTTTTTGTTTTTTATAAGCACGTTTGTGCTTTGCCAACAGAATCAAGACATTAACAAAGATCAGCTTCTCGGAAGAAAAGCGTTTCTATAGAACAAGGACATTACACAGCTCAAAGCAGGAAAAGAAAATATTTACAAAATACAAGGTGGGGGTTATTTTTTTTTCTCTTTTTTTCATCATTTTTGTGGTTTTTATAATGCTAAAAGGGTTATTCAGAATTTTCAACCTTATAAATAGAAAAGCACTTTATGCGCAGGGCTATGGGAGCATCGGTTTGGGGGGGTGGGGCGGTGGTTTTGTGTGATGGAGGAACGAGGATGAATCCTTTCAACCAGAACAGAACCAAACCCACGAGCTCGTGTTGAAAATTGTGAACACCCCCGACCCTTGAGCAGTTTTAGCGACGATTTCATTACAAAATGAGGGCAAAAAACAGAAGAGAGAAAACAACAGAAACGGCCTCGGCTGTGGGGTTTTTCCTGGTTTCAACTTCTCTCTGTGGATGAGGTGGGCGCACACAGGACACCACGAGTCCAGCGACAGGACAGGGACCAAAGCCACACCGCGGGCATGGGCACGGATGGGACCGGCGTGCGGGAGCCGCTGCGGGAGCGAGGAACTCGGTTTCCAAAGGAGCAGCACCTCAAGGGGAATGGGTTCGATGCCTGCGCTTGGCCGCGGAGCCGGGGCAGCCCCAGCGCGGCCCCCGCCGGCCCCTGCACCCTCCTCCCCCATGGCCCCCTTTCTCAGACCAAACCATCGGGGACCCCTGGGATCGCTCCCTCCGCCCTGGGGGCCCTCACCCCAACTTCCAACCCCATCGGGGATTCCGGGACTCGAGCATCAGGCACGGATGCGCCTGTCCCGGCTGGAAGCTGCTGTTGTCCAACAGCAACGGCCTGGTCCCCAAAGGGTGTCCTGAAGTGGATCCAGTGCCTGCTCCAAGCACCTGGGATGAGGCCCCTCCTCTCCTTCCACCCTGGAGGAACACACAAGGTGTAACAGGGCTGCTCCTGAAATCCCGCCCCTCCGAAGGATCCGTCCTTCCCTCCCCAGTGGGAAGGGAGCTGCTCCCAGCCCAGGGGAGAAGGCAGGAGGAGGCGGCCCAGGGGCAGAGCCCCCCTTTGGGATACCTGGAGCTCCAGGCGAGGGAACAGAGGATGGGCAGTGACGGCTGCGAGCCCAAGACATCGCCTTTCAGCACTGACTTCACTCCGGGAGGGGAAGGGGGCTCGGAGAAGCCCCGCGGCTGCTGGAGACGCCCCCCGACGCCGCTAAACCCCGGGCTCGAGTTCATAGCTACGAGGGGAGGGCAGGGAGAAGGGAGGCGGCTGAGGGCTGCTCCCCTCCCCCGGCCTCGCTGCGCTGGGAGCAACCCCGGGGGCTCAATCGTGGGACGAGGAAACACGGAGAGAAAAAAAGAAAAAAAGAAAAAGAAACAAAACAAAAACAGGAAAAAAAAAAAAGAAAAGGGAAAACAAAACAAAACAAAAAAACCCAGTTTCTAAATTCCTTAAATTCACTAAAAACTGTGAAAATTCCCGGCAGGATGTTTGAATATCAAACGCAGATTTTGGAAGCTTTAATGCCAAGTTAGTTCTGTGTTGGTTTTGCTCATGTCTTCCCGTGTGTCTCTATCTGTGCGCTGGCCGCTGAACTGCTGCGGAGGAAGAGGAGGAGGAGGAGGAGGAGGAAGAGGAGGGCGTCGCTGGGGGGGGGCGGCTCTTGAGGCTGCCCGGGTTGGGCAAAGCGGAAGTGCCATCGGGCTCCCGGCAGGATTTGCTGCCCGACGTGCGCCGGGTGCAGCGCGACAACCGGTCCTGGGGGTCACATTGGTCCTCGCACTCTGTCCGGGGGTCGTACGAGAGCGGGAAGGTGCGGCGCTCCCAGGGCTGCACGGCCTGAAGGGGAGAGACACCAGGCTATGGGAAACCCTCCGGGAAGGCTCCATGCGCGAGGGAAGCTTCAGCAGCCTCCAAGTGGAATCCACTGCTGCCCATTCCCCACGTCCCATGGAACTTCCCATGCGCAAGTTTCCAACCGCATCCCCACCGCGAAGGGGATGAGCATCGCCTGCAGCATCACCTGCAGCATCACCTGGACCGCCCCATCCCACCGCCCCCAGGAACAAGCCCGGAGCCGGAGCCAGGACCCACCTGCTCATCGAAGCCGGCCTCAGGTGTGGAGCATCGAGTGTCCTCGCTGGAGAGGAGCCGCATGGAGTCCCGGCAGAGCGGGGTCAGGGGAGCGGGGAGCAGTTCGGGGCTGATGGGGCTGCGCGGAGAGTGGCTGTGGGACAGCTCCGGGTGCGGGAGGCAGCTGCCCACGTCGGGGGATGCCGGCTGCGGGGTTGAGGGGGTCCCCAGCTGCGGGGTCGTCCGTCCGTCCACCGATCTGTAAGACCTGAGGGAGGAACATGGCTCAGAGCCCGTCCCGGCCCCACCAACACCGGGGCTCTGCTGCCACCGCAGGACTCCCTCCTGGGGACACCGCAGGGGCTCGGCACACACAAGCTGGGGATGCTGCTGCCCAGAGGCTGAACTCATCCGGGCGCAGCTCCATCCCATCCCCACTGTCTCGACGCAGCTTTTCAACACCGACGCTGCTCTCCCATGGTTACGAGTCCCACACATCTCCCACGCTGCGAGTGCTGCAGCAACGCCACACGAGGAGCCACCCCGTGAGATCAGAGTTGGTTTCCCCGGGTGTTGCCACCACCCCAGTGCCACGTGAGGCCATGGGCGGCTCAAGAACTAAGAGCAGTGAATCAGTGATGCTGATAATGCAGGAGCCCAGGAGCTGAGCGTAGGAAGAGCACTGCAAACCCTCCGCACTCCAGAACATTTAAACCAAGCCTTAAGGAAGTTTGAGCACCTACAGATTCCCAGGTAACAGCCGCAGGCTGCAGAGACAGAAACCCAGTCAGAGCCCCCACATCCGTGTGCAGCTCCTCAAGGTGAACCTGAGCAGCAAGCGGCAACCGAAGGCTGCCAAGGATCAGCTTCCGAAACCTACCTGGGCCAAGAGGTTCACCAGAACATCCAAACCCAGCCCCAGGTAGACCCGTAGAGGAGCTGCACCACAGCAGCTGGCGGGACCCAATGTGCTCAATCAAGGCGCTGTTTAAAAGCTGCTACAGGAAAAAGCCAGACCCGACCTGTTCCATCCATGAGGCAGGGTCTGCTGGAGCAGCTCAGAGACAGAAAGACACGGAAGGGGAACCAAAGGAGTTCACCCCAGGCACTGCCTGGCCCAGGGACTCCACAGCAAGGAGCAAACACGGGCTGAAACACGCCAATATCACATCCCAGCCAGCAGAGCAGGGACGCCAATGCCCCAGTCTCTCCCAGCTGCACCGGGAATACTGGCCCCAGCTCCGGGGGAACCTCCATCCCTGCAATCCTGCTGGCAGCAGCACCAGAGAGGCCTCTGGAGGTCCCTTCCCAGCAGGATTCCTTCCCGAACCAGCGGGATGAAGCCCTGCTCCCGGACATGGGTGAAAGGAGGCACAAATGGAGCGTGGCAGAAGCTGCCTTTGCATCTGCAGGAACCTGGCACAACCACAGCCCCCAGCAGGGCTGAACTGAAACCACAACCAAGGAGAACCGGGTGCGCGCCTGCACCAGCTGCGGCTCAGGGGCGCTCAGCACTGCTCAGAGCATCGGAAACCAACCGGAGAAGAGCAGATCCCTTCTTGTGCAGGCTTCTGATGAGCTCAGCAGTTGGAGGCCGCGAGCTCTTCCAGACACCCACTCACAGACCGACACTGCACGAAGGGAATCGAGCGTCAAGTGAGCAGAGGAACGTGAGGACGCGCATGGAACTGGAGGCACGGCTCGAAGTGACTGAGCCAAGAGATGCGACAGCACCATGCTGGGAACAAGCACTGCTCCGTGCTCCCGCAGGAAGGATGCCCCGCTTGGCCCTTTCATTTCCCTCTGCACTCCCCAGCTGCTGCATCCCTCTGTGCTTCCAATCCAAACGGAGAGCACAAGAGCTGCTTGCCTGCAACGTCACTGATGTGCAACTTCACTCCCACCTCAGCAGGACTGCTCTTGTGGATGGGACCAAACAGCACGAGATTTTAACCATCTGTACGGATCAGCCAATCTAACGACTGCATCCCACTGCTGGGAATGACAGTGGCCACCAGGAGCCCACCGCATCTCGCTCTGTGTACTCAAGTGCTGTGGGTACCTGCTGCCGCGCCGCTGCGGGGGCACGCTCGTGCTCCAGAGCCACCGGGCCCGCTCCATCTCCTCACACTTGCTGTGCCGAGCAGAGAAGGCTGCATCAGACAAGTCCTCGATCTGGAAGGGAAGGGGACAGCCCTTGGTCAGAGCTTTCATGTATTAAATACGCACCCATGTGCAGTCTGTCCAGCATTAGCTGCAGTGTGAATTCAAGTTTATGTGCTCTGGAGGGAGGCAGATGCCATCAGTGAGCACCTAGTTAAACTGAGTCTGCCTTGCTCAGGAGGAGATTGGGAAGCAGAATCCAAAGGAAAACCACTGATCCCAGAATGAAAGCATTCAAAGGGCTTTAAGGAAATACCATCATTATCAGTTCCGCTGAAGTAATAACGATGACTGCTCGTGATTCCTTGATTAGACTGTTCTATAAAAAGACTGATGCCCAGAGAGGTCTCCTGACAGCCATGAGAGCTCAGATTCAGCTGTACTCGGGCAGTGAATCCAACTCCTGCCTGATCACACCCTTCCTGCAAAGGAACCACCACCACCAGGCTGGTTCTGCCAGGCCAGTGGGGCCACTGTGCTGCAGGAAAGGACGAGGCCCCTGCATCCGCTCCCTTCAGCATCCCTCGTGGACGCTCTTCAGCCGCTGTCAGCCCCATTCCCCATTAAACTGGTGATAAAACTTCTCACCTCCTCATTGTCTTCATCAGGGTTCGCTTTCAGAGCGCTGATATCCACTTCACGCCAGCTGCAAGGCACAGAGGAGAGGGTGGTCAGCAATGGACACAGCACCTGCCCTGCACGCACCAACACTGTCCTTTGGGAAAGGAGAAAACCAAGCCTGCCACCATGAGCAGCAAACTTAGGCTCAGTTTTAAGCCAAGTGGCCAAATTTGTCTGCCCAAACCCCTCCTATGCTGTCAGATGAGGGTTTCTCCCCTTCCCCTGCTTCATCTTTATGCAGTGGGTTTGCACCCGAGTGTGGTGCTGGGGGGACAGGCAGGAGACATCCTTCCCCATCGGGAGGGTCAGGAATGGAGAATGAGGCCACCAGTGTCCTCCCCCTGCATCCCAGATCCTGGTACTGCTGGAGCCAGCCAAGGACAGAGGAAGCAGACCAGATGCTGCAGCATTTCCTCCTCTTCCTCTGGCTCAGCAACAGGCTCCCTCCCTGCTCCCTCTAGAACAGCACTGGGAAGGGCATGTAACACCAGGAGGAAGACAGAAGTAAGTTGGGAAAGACACAAGGAAAACTGGGGAGGGAAAAGGACTGGGAACGGGGCTGCTTGGACCAGAGCTGCAGCATGCCAGCACGCTCCCACCGAGCACTCGGGTCTCATCCAGCACCAATCCAAGAACATCCAAACAAGTGTTCACCTCTTGCACTCAGCTTGGGCAGGGAAAACTTCCAGTTCCCACTGCTCAGGCATGGGAGAGCTTCTGCTGGTGGTGAGACCCAAGGCAAAGGCCCTCCTCCTGCACCCCAATGCTCACCCAGCCCAGGCACCCACCACCCAGCCTGGATACGTGCAGCCGGGAACCACCAGGAACTTTGGCTCAATGTGCTTTGCACTGCAGCAGGACATAGGACGGCTCTGCACAAGGAGACCTAACTTAGCACGTGTCCATCAGCGGCATGATCAGGCGTTTTCCAAACTTCCTCTTATTTCCAAGGCAGCAGAACCCCAGGAGCTGGGATGAGGCACATACCTGGGTGTGAGGATCTCTTTGTACTGCAGTTTCTCCACACGAGTTGTTGCAGCAACGGACATTGGGATGACAATGTTGTTAATATCAAATGAACTTTCGCCTCTCCTCCTCCTTGGCTGCTGCAACATGAAGACAAGAACCAGGTGAGAAAGGGTCACAGGCTTTGTCACATTAAGCCCTTAACGGGGCATGAAAAATGATGTGGCCTCATATGTGGCCTTTTATGACTTATGAACACTCCAGAACCAATGTGCATCAGAATGGAGCTCCCCTGCTTGCTGGAAGAGCTCTTCCCAACCAGAAATCCCTCCTGCCAATCTAAAGAAGTGGGGAGACCATCAGGAAAGAAGCACCCTGCTTGGACACAGCAGACCTGCTTGTGGCCCTGCAGGGGTCTGCACCCACCACAGGTGCCACCGTGGCAGAGGAGGAAGGAGTCAGAGGAGTTCATGTCAGGTTCTGAGAGCTGCACGAAGAGCCCAATAGCTTCCACCTGAATCATGCTTTGGACTGGAATAGTCTTCCTAAGACAGAAATAAGCTCCACACGTATCTATTTAAACCTGGTTGAACACTGGGTGCTCTCCTACCATCTGTCTATCCAAAAACCTCCCCCAACCGTGTGACAACGGTGCTGACAGCACAGTGACACGAATCCCCATGGATCAGCTTGATATGCAAACAGTCCCTCTTCCTAATGGAGCCACCTGCCATTTACCATGGTCTCTGTTGTCTGCTATCCTGCCAGGGACCTGCCACAGCCAAACTCCAACACTGACTTAAGCTGGATGAGGATACAGTGGGTGGGCACCTACTGCTATGGCAACACGGAAATCCCACCATGGCACTGTCAATGAGCCTTGACTGAGCCACCAGGGAGCAGATGCAGACATGCACTAAACTGGATGCTCCAGTCTGGGTCTAGAGGAAGGTGTCCCTGCCCGTGGCAGGGGGGCTGAACTGGATGAGCTTTAAGGTCCCTTCCAACCCAAACCAGTCTGGGATTCGATGACTCCAGGAGGCTGAGCGTGTCTTAGAAGATGGGGTGAGTTCAGCAACTGCTGCAGCAGAAACCAAAGCCCTGATACGGAACAAAGCCAGGGGCCTCCTGAGAACAGGAACATTTTACCAGCTGACAGTGAACCTGTAACTGCAGCTGACTGGCTCTGCACAGCCAGCATCAATCCAGGAACCCCAGCAGACCCACAAAGAGGCCCAGCAACCCTACCACCAGCTGACTCAGTGGGTTCAGCATGCTGAGAGAAACACCCAGCATTCTCAAGCCTACGATGTGATGGAGCTGAGCTCAGAAACCCCTCAAAGGCACCAGGTACTCACAGTGGCGCTGGAGGTGCCCTGTGAGCTCGCACTGGCAGGAGCAGAGCCTTCTGAGGAGGTGGACAGTTGCCGGGCTATAGGGCTGTGGGGTGTGGGGCTCGCGGCTGTTGACAAGTAGCTTGGGCCACCGACATCCGTGTGATGCTTCAACACTACACAAGGAAGGTGGGAGAAAACAAAGAATGACATTAGCAAAGCAACCCCAAAGGGCAGTGGAGGAGGTAGACAGGAAAGGACCATGTGCACCAGAAACGGCCAGTGCTGAGGAGCACTTTGCATGAAAGAGAAGCACCTTCTGATGTTGCCTGCCAGCTTGAGAGGCCCTGAGGGAAGAAGCAGTTAGAGCACACGAGGCGATGCTGCGGTGGTGCCAAGGCCCAGAAGCAGTGCGCTGCCCCCTCTCCAAGGCTGGAGGGGGAGAGAGGGGCTGGATATGTAGCAAAGCCCAAGCTCCCCCCGAGAGCCCTGGCTGTGGGAGCCTACCTTCACTCCTCTCAGATGAGCAGTCTCGCAATCGCTTTTTGTCATGGGCAGGAGGCTGGACAAGCGAGCGCTCTGGCGCTCTCTCGGCCTTGGACACGGCCGTAAAATCGTCTAAGGGTGGCCTGTGTGCCTTGTCTGCTTGGGGTTTTTGATGTGAGCGCTCTGAGGAGGGGAACAGAGAAAGAGCTATGAAACGCCTGCTTTCACCTCTCTTTCTGCTGGCACAGGACGCTCGGGCAGAGTTCACCAGCTCCACAAATCCAGGTCGGCCTCAACACCATCAGGGCGCTGAGACGTGCTCAGAGCAGGACGAGCTGCAGAACTGCCCGTGCCAGCGTGAGCACAGCCTCAGAGTGATCAAGAGTTGGTCCCTACCCACCGAGACCAGCCTGAGCTTCAAAACCTGCACACACGTCACCTCCAGCCCTGCGATACCATGGCCTCATCCTCGAGAGCTCACTTTGAAGGGTATCCTCCTCCTCTCTCCACTCAGATCCAGGGCTGTTGGATACAAAAGCACGGTGGAGGCAGGGAGGACACTTACTGGCTGCAGTGAATAAGGAGTTCACCAGCTTGTGGCGGTCCTTGCGAGCAGGGTCAGACAGGCTGCTGGGAGGCAGAGGGGCTCTGTGCTTCAGCGAGAGCTTTTTGGGTGGTTTCACCTTCTCGTAGGGTTTGTTCTGCCACTGAGACTTCAGCATGCTCTGGAAGTGCAGGCTCGTGGGCACATCTGCAGAGGGATACAAACCACAGTGTTCAAGTTCATTATAGGGTGCAGCAGAAAGCTGTGAAACCATCACCATCCTGGTAGGAACAGCCCTCAACAAACACACAGGCATCAACAGGAAAAGCCAGGCTTGCCTACACCTTCCTCAGGCTCAGGAGGACCTGCAGTGTAAGGGCCCAAGGTTTCTAATCTGAAGCTCTTTGAGAGAAGGACATTCCTCCAGGATTCACAACTCAAGTATATCCTGGCAGGAGAACGAAGCCTTTGCCAGGAAAACCATGTGTCTAGCACTGAAGGGATCTCGTGTACTGCCACGCTCAATTCTGCTGTATCAGATCTGACTTCCAAGAATCTGAGCTATCTCAGACATCAAATCTACAGAGGTGCAGGCTTGGAAGAGAGAAATCCAATTTAAACCATCAAATTCAGGTCAAGCCAAAAGCCAGCCAAGTACTGTGACATTCATCTGCCTGACGTGGCACCTCCATCGCCTCACCAGGGTTGTGTAAGTGAGCACACTTGAGAGGCTTCAAGAGCAAAGGTGCTGCTGGAGCTTCCCACGCAGGGGCTGGGTCAAGCAGCCACCAGGGAGCAGGAGAACTCACAGGTAATGATTTGGTAACTGGTCCCCAGCACAGGAGCTGCTGGAGTGAGGCCAAAGGAGGCCATGGAGATGCTGCGAGGGCTGGAGCAGCTCTGCTCTGGAGCCAGGCTGAGAGAGCTGGGCTGGGGCAGC
>WYDI02027466.1:0-20402 GCA_009867235.2 Psittacus erithacus | reverse complement strand
CAGAGGAGGGCCACAAGGATGATCAGGGGACTGGAGCACCTCCTGTATGAAGACAGGCTGAGAAAGTTGGGGCTGTTGAGCCTGGAGAAGAAAAAGCTGCGTGGAGACCTCCTAACAGCCTTCCAGTATCTGCACGGGGGCTATAGGGATGCTGGGGAGGGACTGTTCATTAGGGACTGTAGTGACAGGACAAGGGGTAATGGGCTCAAAGTTAAACAGGGGAAGTTTAGACTGGATATATGGAAGAAGTTCTTTACTGTAAGGGTGGTGAGGCACTGGAATGGGTTGCCTGAGGAAGTGTGAATGCTTCATCCCTGGTAGTGTTCAAGGCCAGGCTGGACAGTGCCTTGGCTGACATGGTTTAGTGGGAGGTGTCCCTGCCCATGGCAGAGGGTTGGAACTAGATGGTCTTAGGGTCCTTTCCAACCTTAACTATTCTATGATTCTATCATGTGGCATGTACAGGACAATCCCATGCAATGCTAAAGGCTTGGGAAGAGTGGCTGGAAAGCCGCTTAGTGGAAAAGGACCTGTGGGTATTGGATAACAGTTGTCCAAGTGTGAGCCAGCAGCGTGCCCAGGCAGCCAAGGTGGCCAAAAGCATCCTGGCTTGTATCACAAACAGTGAGGCCAGGAGGAAAGGAGGCTCAAGGGAGACCTTATCACTCTCTACAGCTACCTGAAAGGAGGCTGTAGTGAGGTGGATGTTGGTCTCTTCTCTCAGGTAAGAAGCAATTGTGTTACCAATAGAAACATAGTAGATCTCGTGTTCTGGTTTTAAAAGATATGAATTACCTATGTAAGTTACGATAGTATTTTGAAACAAAACAGGATCATGAGTGAAGAAATTATTTGTAAGGGTTTGACAAAACTAAGGAAACCCTGCTTGTGGTGACAACACTGTGTTTTTACCTGTACATAATAGAAAAGATAATATTGTAGGACCAGAGGCAATGGGAACAAACTGAAGCACAGGATGTTTGCAAGACATCATAAAATGCTTTTTCACTGTGCAGGTGACTGAGCTCTAACACAGGTTGCAGAGAGACTGTGGAGAGTCCATTCTCAGAGATACTAAAAAAAACCCATCGCTGACATGGTCCTGGGCAACTTGAGGTGACCCTCTTGAGCTGGCGGTCGGACCAGATGACCTCCATGGTTCACTTCCAACCTCAGTCCTTCTGTGATTCTATGAGCTAACAGCAATTATTGCAGGAATGTCTCTGGCAAATGAACTGACATCAGCCTAAATTCAGCTGTCAGACAATATAGACAGACATAGTAATATAGAGATATCCTGTATTTCCTTTCTTTTGGAGAGGGAAATTTTCTTCAGAAGGGATATAACCTTGGATTCCTGACACTGTTAACTCTAGGATATTCTGCATATAACTTTTTACATGCTTAGTAGATTTAATGTATTAATAGCCTATTGACCAAGGTGAAAACTAAAAAGAACTTGCCGCTTTTACTTCCACCACCTAAGGAAAAATACTGGTGCCAGACTACATATAAAATGACGTATGGAGGTTTCCCAGTACAGGATGAGTTGCAATTTTATACCTCATTTTTTTTTTTTAATCCAATGTACTAAATAATGATAGGAGGTTGCAGAAAGGACTTCAGGTTTGAAGTGTTATAGTGAGAGAAATTTCTTCATAAGCAGGCAAGTGTCTTCAGAATACAGCTGAGTGAGTCAGCAAATCTATTTTTATTTGTGCTCATTTTCCCTTCATAATGGCATTGGCTAAGCACTGCCTGTGTTACTAGTGTTACCTCTTGGTCACTGAAGAGAATTAGACAACTTTATACCAGAGGATCTAAAAGGATAAAAGAGCTAGGAAAGAATTACTCAAGCAGGTCAAAGGCACTGTATTTTTTCCTATAAGAGACTGTATCTTCAGAGGTGTATGAGCATGCCTGGTGCACAGTCTGCCTCATATATTCTAGGATTCTTCTGACATCAAAATAACGCCAATTGCAAAACCCCCCTAAAATTGCTATTAGTAGCAACATAATTTATTTTCACGCAGTTTGTTCCTTTTCTTTCAGTCCATCGTAAAGTTATTCTTGAAAGATTTCAGGTAAAAAAGAAAAACCCACACTTCTTTTTGCAACTACAGTTTCCTGAGGGAACTAAAAGAATTTAAAGTCTCCCTTGGGAATAACCTCTTCTTTTAAGAGTTTTCTATCTTTTATTTCAGTCATTTTACATCCAGAAGACTGAACCAGTGGAAAGGAGAGGTCAAAAGGTGGAAACATCAATGTTTATATAATCCCTGAAAAGGATCATTCCCCTCACAAAAAATGGCTAGTATGCCATGTGAAATTAAGGACATTTATTCTGTGTTTGCACATCACTTGCAATGGAATTGATGAATCTTTAGAAAAACAGAACAACTCGAGAACAATTGAGCTTTTTTCCCATGGTATCAGTGAGATAGCATGAAAGTTTGAAACAGTTTTTCTAACCTGGCACTTGCCAAAGAGCTCTGCAGAGCTTTGCTTCCTCTCCCTGTCCGCTTTTGCCAGCTAAAGAATGACAGGTATACAGATTTATTAGACATGGGAGAAGGGGTACCACTTGGATTTTAGCACTCCTATTAGTTCTGGCAAAAACGCATGCATTGTTTTCTCATTTGGACCAGGGCTACACCCATTCCCAGATGGAGAAAAAACACATTTATTGTGTTTCCGTGCCAGGATTACATAATCTGATGTGGTCTACAACATAAGACTAATAAAAGTATAATGATTTTCAGGCAGAGTGTATACATAGCACTTTACAGGACTAAAATCACTGGACAAATACTTTGTTACTCATTTCATATGTCATTGAATGCAACAGTCAAAAGCATTTTATAAGTTTGGCAGAAAATGGTGCTCAAAAATATGACATGCCTCTGAAGACCTACTGAATGAGCCAACTCAACTCCCAATAAAACTTCATGGGAAAAATCCCCAATTTATTAGTGTCATGGATAACATTTCAAAATGAATGCCTAATTAAATTGGTATTTACCTATCACATATGAACGTCCAGCTCCTTAAAACCAAACAAGGTATCTGCTAAGACATAACTTCGATAACTGCCCTTCTGCATATGTGTTTTTTCACAGTAAATGAGAAAAATTCCCACTGACAATTAACTCAAAAATCAATGCATTACATTCATAAAATAGGATTAGACAGTACTTTCACCCAGTCAAACCAGTTTACCATTAGGAGAGCAATAAAGAAATTGCCCTAAGAAGTAAACCAGGCTGAGCTGTTATCGTGAATGTTACTGATTTGCCCTGTATTTAGAAATATTTTTAAAAACTTAGTAAATGAGCTCTTAATTCTTTTTTGAATTCACCACAAATAATGTAAGAGAGAAAAATGGATCTATGGAATACAATTGAAAAGTAGGATTACTTGGAATAGAGTGCCTTGATTAAGCATTTCCTTTGTCACTGATCATATTTAATCATACTGACATATTTTAACAATGATTTATTTTTTTAAAAAGTAGATGGTAAGATGACTTGTGTTGCTGTTGCATCATTTATATCTTCTCCCGCTCTCGCCTGGTTTCTCTTAAGAGACAGAATGGCAACCAGTTTCTGCAGTGACAGAACAATATGGTTTCATTTGACTGTCACTGGTGATACTTTTAGCTCATTTTTCACTGCTCTGTCACCCAGATTCATAAAGAAGCTGCTTCTCCTCATTTGCATATTGGTTTTCAGCTGCAATTTTTCATACTTGATTTGACCAATGTGATTTTTCCTGCTGTATGCTGACTTTTGCTATGATATGACTAACTGTATCAATTCAGAGAACTTCAAATACTATCTCAAATTTGACTGTAGATAGCTCTGTGAAAACCGAGAGTTATTCCACTACCAGATGCATTCAGATACATTTGTATCACCAATTGGCTGTCATCTGTAGGGGTTTCCTGAATTGAAAAAATAAATACGTATCAGGTTAATATTCCTACCTTCCAACTCCCGGCAGCCAAGTTCTGCAGTGCCCCTGCTGCCCCCTCCAGCGTGTCTGGATTTGAGCACTCAGAAAGAAGTGTGAGGTAGGGTTTGACTATTGAAGGGTGCCACAGCATCTGGATTCCTTTGGGTGGTTCTGCACAGTCTGGAAGAGGTCCTACGCCATCCCACTGTTGGAAAGTACAAATCAAATTGTCAGCAAGGAAAAGTGAAATACTTCAAAACTGCCCCAGTTGAAGCTACAACAACTGTGTGTGCATGCATGAAGGGAGCTGCCCACAAGCAGCCGTGCTCAGTTTTAGCACATCACTTCATAGGGAAACCAAATTTCCTACTCAACAGTCATAGAATAGCTATAGAATTGGCAGAGATCACAGTGTTTTAGCTAGCTGGCATATAACAAAACCACTTTTCACTGCATTTATTTTTTGGGGTAGGAACAGAAGCCCAGTGAACATAAATGTATCTTAAGAGGCAAATCCAGAACTTGCATGGGAAGAAGAGATTTTCCTTTTTCACATCTTGCTCAGTTTCTGCATCCTCTCTTTTCTTATGAGGGAAAAAACAGCAACGCAAAACACTACCTGTAGGAAACTGAATCATTCAAGCCCATGGGCCCTCCATCCCTGGAAGGCCCAAGTGTGACAAGTCTTTCTTAACTGCACAACTTCTTCTGCCTTCTCACTGTGCAAGGGCCTGCAGCATTCGGCCATACAACCAGCCAGCCATATGGTCTGGGACAGTAAGCCTGTAGAACCACCTCTCACAAAACAGACTCTTCCTCTCATCACATACTGAGTTTTGCCATGAATATAATCCTGGTCTGATATGCAAAATGGGCAATATTAAAAGCAGGAGAACAAGCAGGTTATTGCACAACCCCACTCTTACCAGAAAAAGAAACTTTTTGTGAAGGAGAACATGGAGTCACCCCTCCAGTGAAATGCCCAGTATCTGCAGCTAAGCATGAAACACCTTAAAAGAAGGAAATTCAAGGACCTTTTTTTTTTTTCTTTTTTTAAACAAAAGGAAGACGGGGAATACACTTTTACTGAAAGCTTAAATGTGATTTCTATCTATGTATGTAATGTATATTTTGCTTTGCTTTGTTCAGACAAAAGGATTTAGAAAATTCATAGCCTTAATACCATTGTTCGGAACAAGTCTTGACTTTTTAATAAAATCTCTTTTCTAACACCTCTGACATGCCCAGACTGCCATGACACAATGCAAAGTAAACCTTTAAATGCCTTGGGTTAGAACTTATGTGGTTACATAGACAAAAAATGTGTATCATAACATTAAACATCTACTAGACATACAAAGACAGCACAAGCCAAATTAATCCCTTGTTTAGCCCTACAACAGTTAATTTGATTTTTTATGAATCCAACACCACAGTACCTGCACTTGAAAAGATCTAGATTATCTCGTTTTCAGGAACTGTCTATCATCATTTTATTTAAATTAACCTGAAAAAACTACATGCATTTTAAGGGACAATCAAACATGTCTTTTCTAATAACAACTACCATAACTTAATTTTAACAATGTCTTACTAGATGACTACCACTGAGAATGTATGCCACTATCGTTTTCTGAATTAAAGCAGAACAAACACCAAAGTGGAAAGCTAGTGGGACCATTTACCACACATGAACAGTTACTGAAAACCAGAAAGCTGCTCAGATATGGAACTCACTGCACTGGACAAAAGTTACTGTAGTTTAAAAGAACTTGCACGCAATATCCAGTGGTGATTGAGAAACTACAGAAAAACTGCCTTCTGGAGAAACAATCCCTTTAAATAACACCATTATAGAGCTGAGCCTTTGAATTTTTTAATGCATTTCTGCCTTTAAACCAACAGGTTGATTTCACTGCATACGCCTCAGTTCTTTTTTTTTCTTCCATATAAATCACCATTCTTGCCAGAAATGACTTCTCGTCAGCTCATAAAAAATACATTAAAACCTGCTTCTTATTTTAACTCTTGGAATTCAATCATTTCCACTGTCAGAATTTCTTGGGAAACAAATCAGAAACATATCTTACAGGTCAAATCTGACCCTGCACCACATTTAGGCTTTGTACTTTAGGAAGTCCACTAATGACTTGTGATGTCCAAGGGCAAATTCAGGTCTTCATCTGTCTCATTCCAATTTGCACAAATCATGGATGCATTATGCAACTGAATAGTGTTTGCACAGGCTATTTACTATATTATTTCAGGGACAAAGTACATGATTCTATGAAACATACTGTATTTGCCCAATACATTTTTTGTGCATATGCGGGGGATATAACTTATTTTTTTATTCAGGTATTTACACTCATATAGTCGCAAGGACTACTAAAAACAGCTGATGTAAATGGAACTGTATATATGTTCATGCTGTGCTGGTACATATAAAACAGTAAAATGATACCTGCAGATAGATTAATTTTTAATGTGGTTTTGTCATTCTGCCCAGTAATGAGAAAACATCAAAGAAAAAAAAAAAAAGCTAGACAAATTACTGCATTTCCCTGCCTTTCTTGCAACTCACTGGCAGCATGATTGCATTAATTTATCACCAACTGCGGGGAAAGACCTTTTTCTCAACACACTGTGAAGCCTTAGGTTCCTTGTAAAGGTGATGGAAGTCTTTGGTACTGCACATGCATGTGACAGCACAGTAAATCCCGTGACACTGGATAATGTCCTGCCTATTCTTTGGATGTGGTGTGTGTGCCCAGAGTAGCTGAGCAGCATGCACAGGGAAGGTGTCACTGCCAGCCATGCATAACATTATGTGCTGTGCCTAAACTCAAGGCTGTGCAATAAAGGGTGCCAGAACTTAAGCTGCTTTCCAGGAGGTAGAGGGCACAAGCACCTGACCTGTCACATACTCCTGTCTCCATGTTTCAGCTCCTCTCTGCTCTTGCATGTGCGACCTCAGCTAACCCTTTACTGAAGGGTTTATTGGCTTCTGGCATATTCCACATAGCTGAGACTAGTGCCTGCAGCTGTACAGCCCAACTCTTGCAAGGCATGCAGGACTGATACAGGTCAGAAAAGAAGCTATTGCAAAGGAGATTTTCCTGAACTTCACCCATTTGTTTGTTTTGTATTCCATAAATACAAGCATTGACTGCCTGAATGAAAAAGGTATTGTGATATTACAGTCCATTTTCTTGTGGCTAAAGTGCGGCAGAATTTGCTTTGTAGTTCACATTGCTCAATATTAATGAACCGAGGCAGCGCGCTAAACAACTCTACCCGGTGAATTACTGGAATGGCTACTGTGTTGTTGCAGACCACCAGGAATGATCAGGAAGATCTATTTGAGATAGGCTGTAGATGTAGTAGGAGTCTCCGAAAAAGAGGATGACTGCACACAATTACTCGTCCTAGCTTATGTTAAGTTAAAAAAAGTCATAAACAAATACTCCTTCCAGGCTTCTCTCCTTCAGCTGAAATTACCCACACATATTATGGTTGAAGCTGACAAACTGTTTGCTACGTGGGTGAGATACAAATCTCTCATTTCCTGAAACTGCTGCAAAGCAAGCATGAAAGTCAAGAAGAATAAAAAGCCAAACACAGAGATCTTTAAGAACAACAGACTTTTGAGAGCAAGAGTATTCTAATAAAGTTTCTGAAGTCTTCACATTACTCAGGAAGTTTCAGACGAGAAAAAGATCACCTGTTGATATACTCCCCTATGCTCCACAACAGATTATCTATTGCCTTCTTCCTCATATTAATGAAAGCAAACCACTGTTTATAGTGCAATTGTACTGAATACCAGGGAAGGCTTAAACTCAGCGAGAAAAGTGCACTCCCCATATTTTGTTTTGTACCAAAAACATCAAGTTGGTGGGGTTTGTTATTAAGGAGTGTCACATGATGGTAGCTTTTCCTGTGATAACAACACAACAGTGTTTTATTTTCGCTTTCTTCTCTCCCAGTCTGTGCAAAATAACACTACTAAAGAAAGGAAACCTAGGAAAACTCAAACAAAACCCAGCCATGACTAAACCCATCTTGACCTATCTCCAATGATCCTAGACATTTGAGATAGTCTGATAACATAGCAGTTATGCTCTTTGTAGCTGCAGTGGCAAAAATTATGTCAGCAATTAAACAGTGCTCATCAAAAGCATTTTTGAAATGCCAACGACTTTTAAACTAACAAGCCCCTTAAGAGGACAATGATTTCTCACTCTGAATATCTTAGTAGCTGTGGCAGTCTATGCCAGCATGTCAGTACAACAACATTTTTTGGAAACCTCTGTCCAAGAGATGCATTGACCAACACTGTCGAGAGCAGAAATCTAAACATAAACAACAAAAATTAATCTAAATCACAGTGCTTGCTTTCAGGGGTGATGGGAATCCATGCAGCTGACACACAGGAAAAAGGAATACGGCTGTTTAGATCAAGTCAAATTTTTGTTGTTTGGACTTTGAAAACAACCTGGTTGTATATGATAATGAGATTCCCAGGGCATACAAGATGTTGCTGTGTAGATAGGCAAGAATTAAGAAATAGTTGCTAAGAAGCTCTGTAAGGAGCTGCTCAATATAGTCGATTTCTTGCAAATGAATACTTGACATAATCAACTTGCAACAGACAAGGAAGCAACAAGTGGAAACAATACCTTCCTGAGCAGAATGTACTGGCAACACAGCTTTTCACCCCTAATCTCAGTTGAGATTATTAGCTAAATCCAGGAGCTGCTGCCATTTTTCTTGGTTTCTGTGTTCATTAATTTGGTATGGTTCAGTAGAGTACTGAAATGTAACTGGTAAAATAGTGGTCTCACCACATGAAAAAGCCTATCTGACAGCTTTATTTTTTTATTCCTTTTGAAATATTGTCTTAAACCTGCCATTTCACCTGGATAGAAGAATTTACAGCACATTTAGCAAGCATGCTAAAGGGATGTGCCTGTCAATTCATAATGATATGTAATGGTGCTGTTACGCCTTAAGGCTCCTGACAGAAGGTAAAAGAGGTCAGGCTCATTTCAAAAGTGTCGCTTCCAATCAAAAATCATAATTTGGGCTAGATTCTGGGTTGACAAGAATGATCACAGATGGGGAACTCGAGAAGAGTGTGAAGTCAAAAAGTCAGCCTGTTTCTTATAGGTGAAGAAATGAAATAGTGCCCTATGTGTATATAATGGGCTGCATAACAAGAAATAGAGTAATGATTAACGACCTCTTTCTGGTTCTTTTACAAAGTTGGACCATGGACCTTGTTTTCCCTAACTGCTTTTTTGAACATAATCCTTGTTTCTTGTACAGATGAAAGAATAAACCTGCTAGCTGCCAACAACAGGGACAAAATTTGCAGAAGTGGAAAAATTAGTTCCCATCTGAAGAGTGACATGATAGAAGGCAGCGTGGTCTGTATCTGCAATGTCCTAGTCAGAGATGAGGGCCTCTGCAGCTGGAGAACTTTGTGGTATGAACTGATCACAGGTAAGCAGCAAAGAGGATATAACAAACAACAGTGACAGCAGGGAATTACAGTTCTTGGGATCCAAGACAGAAATAAAGGCAGGTGAGTCTCAGTTATTTTCCCTGTGGCCTTTACAGAAGTTTTGCTTTCTGTTTTCCATAGATAATAAAAATATTATATCTGGCTTTTATTGCAAATCTTTAGAAGCTTTGGGTCATTAAAATTTAATGACAAAGCATATGCCTCAGGAACCTGTCTGAGCTCCGGTAAACCACCAAGGAGTGGCATGATTGTGGCTTTTTTAATACCACCCAACTTTATTCTGAAACTTGTTTCTTGTGATCCTAAGGGAACTCCTTAGCTAAAGTCATTTGGAAGTTGTCATTAGATTTAACTATGACCTGAACCAAGTAAATTCTCTGATTTCAAGAGGTAGAGAAGTTGCCATTTAGACAACTGATGTCATAAGTGACAAATATATTCCAATTTGTTCTTGAAAGGCCTTTCAAGGAAAATCACATTTTGTATTGCCACTCAGTCCTGTTCTTCTCTTCAAGTAGCTTATGTGTGACTACAACTGAAATATGATCTAGAGAAATAAGGACAGTTTTTTGCTAAATCATAAACCAAATAAATTCTTTCTTTACACAGAAAGACAATGAGAATGTGACTTAAAAGTCACAGAAAGTTTCTCCTGCTTAATGGTTTAAGAAACAAACTCCCTAACTGTATGAGACTTCTTTTTTTCAGTAAAGAAAACTGTAACTTTGTCCTCATCCACCACGTAAAAGCATACATATGGTACTATTCTCCAATTAGAGTAGTTTTGCTACTAAGTTGAACACTTTAATTTAAAAATTAAAAACCACTCCAGAAGGAGTTCAAAATATACACACTTGAGAAACTAAGTGAAGGACTGAAGAAATACACTGTAAAAGGAAAATTGCAAAATCGCATTCACAAAACTCTGAATATTTTTACCCCACCCTATTTTGTAAGCCTTATCTTCTGAGGAAGACTGAAACAGTCCATATTCTTATATGAGAATACTGTGCACTGCCAAAAAAAGAATGATACCTGTACCCTCAACACGTATTTTTGGGGACATAAAATGCAACAGGCCGCAGAACTGGCAAATGCTTCCCTATACTGAGATGTCACAGCTCTTCACAGATTTGTCTGTGCCCTGTGCGTTGTCTGACAGGAAAGGCACTTCAAGTCTTAAAGCAATCACAGAGGTGAATAACAGGAGTTTCAATACTGGGCTGAACTCCACCTTGTGTATCTGTAAGTAACAATAATAATGAGCTCAAAGAAAGATTTTTTAAATTATTTTTTCTTTTTTTTTTTTATACATTTCTTCAGAACTTCTCCAACAAGTAACTAAGGTTTGCATTGACTAGCATGAACGACGCATTAAATGTAGCCTAAAACTCATTGCTTCCTCTTCTTGGGGCATCAGGGTAACTGACTACTTTTATATCTTTCTTGTCTCCATTTCTTTGAGGTTTCCTTCCGCAGGTTCAATCTATGGTGGTGTGAAGCACTTTGTGTTTCAGATGTTGCAAATCATTGTATCATATGAAGATTCCATAGGCATGCCTTTGTTATTTACATATAAAACAGTGTTCAACATGAGTAAAATTTTCAGATCTGTAGGGTATTTCACAGCATAAAAGCTTCGCTGCTGAGGCACTTAAAGGAATGAGCACTCTAAAAATAGCATCCCAAGGGGAGCACAAGATCAGTTCTGAGGGACAGAACAAGCAGTATGAAACAGCTTAAGTATTGCAATTGAAGAGATATTATCAAAGGTATTACTTGGAAAAATTTAAGAATCTTACTGTAAAATAATATGTACATGTGCAATAGACAGGGCAGCAGTCAGAACAGAAGGAGACAACGTACAGGGGAACGACATGCAAAAATATTCTCTGGTGGAAAGTGCTAATGAGGTTAATTTAGATGGGTGAATTCTGACTAACCTAAGGAACACAAAATAATCCTGCTGTTATACTTTTGCCTGGGAAAAAAACCCCTAATCCTCCAAACCCTCCATGAATACTGATTTATCTTGACACACACAGAAACAGTAACCAGAGTATTGTTGACTGTGATGCAGCTTTTCAGTAGTATAGAATCATAGAATAGTATGAATCTACTACTTGGGTCCTGAAAAAACTCAAGATGACAGAGTGAAAGCAGCAGAAAGAACGTCCTATTTTTTGCTTTCATTTATGAGGGTAACTTGGGAGAGCTGTTTCCAGCATGGTGATCTTGCTGATAGACCTCAGTCACATTTGGTTTTGGTAGCATTCTAGTTAATCTGGTAACATAAGTTAAAATAATTGGTATGGTCAACAATAGTCAAAAGTATCATGGGGTGAAAATATTGCATTCTGAAGAAAGTTCACAAGGATGCCTGAAATCCCTGAGCTGAGTAATAGTTATGGGTGAGAACTGGTATATGGCAAGATGGGGTAGGCTGTCCATACTTAAAGGAAATTAGATGAAAGAAAAAAAATTAAGAAATATTTTGAATTTCTGTAAGGTAAAGTGGTCTTGCGTATAACAAAATTAGTTCTGGTAAGAGTAAATTTATTTCCTTGCACAGAAAAGGCTACGGAACAGAAACCTGAAAGTATGTGCATAGTTTTACTTTTTTTTGGATTTTTAAAAACCATATTAAACCCTTTCATTAGGCAAACACAAGCAGATTTGAAGAGACCTTTACTATGCTGATAATGAACACCCACAGAAAGACATTAAAGATATCTAGGAAAAGGCAGAAGCACGTATACTGTAAAGGCGATCAGCCAGAAGAGATTAGTTCTTTGGCCTGGAGAAGGAAAAAGATCCTTTTTAAAGTTCAGAGAAGCCCAACAGGAACATTTCAACAGTCAGCAGTATGAAGTTAGAAGTCTGAACCTGATACCCAGAAATCACAGCAGGAATATAAAAGGCAGAATTTAAAGACTTCGTATAGTGTGTATGCACACGTGTGCATGTGTTGGCAAACAGCACTGAAAGAGAAAAGAGAGTTGCAGCATGACCCATTCATAGCCAGACATGCTATTTTTGTTCCTGCACTTTGAGCAACTACAAATGTAGTGTGTGGGAACTGTTAGTTTGGGAACAGAAATGATGACTGCTTTATGGGGTAAGATTAATTTGCTTTGTCACCTTTCATCTTACTGTAGCCCAATAAAGGAATACCAACAAAAGGCCATAATAAATCCAACTTTTCTGACGACTACTGTGTTTAACTAGAAGAGTAGGTGAAGTTAAAAGTCTTGCTAGTCATGAGTGCTGTGCTTTCCAGCATCGGAATCTCAGCTTGTTAATATTCTGTAACTTTTCCACATTACCACAATTTGCCTTTATGAACTCAGGGGTATTTTCAATACAGGTTTACATCACCTATTCAAATACCTAGTGCACCTAACTGTTTACTCAAATGAGTATTTTCTTTGAGCAATCTGAAACAAAAATAAATGGCAATGGAAAAGACTAAGTCTAGGAAGAGATGAAGAACTGCCTGCTGCCAGCACAGGTCACGTGGAAAAGCTCTTAAATCAGCAGCCATTCCTATTGCTATTTAGCGTGTGCATTGATAGGAAAATGTCTTTCTCTGCAATATCATCATTCCCAAATTTTAAGTCATTAATGGAGAAACAAGGAGATAAATACACCTTGAAAATCAACTCGCCTAAAATAAAATCTACAGCACCTTTAATAACTTGAGGAAACAATCAAGACTTCACTTCTCAATCTTTTTCTTTGGTAATGACATAAAAAAAGCATGCATATTCTGATATATCTAAACATTTACTCACATTGCTTGAGTCAATCCTGTACAGTTTTGTCTCAGCACGTAGACAGAGAGTACAAAACTAACTTTGAAGGAAGCATGCAAATATAAGCCTGATGTTTGCTTGTACCTCTCTCCACACACTGTGGAAGTACAGCGTAAAGTATATGCAGATTACATTTGAATGTTAAGACTTACACTGTTCATGATAAACAGATTCTTTTTACAGACTGAGCATTTTACAGTATTTACGGCAGTGTACCCATGACAACAGTTTCCTGGTGCCACCATGTAATGTGCAACTTTCTCAAGCAAATGTATTCCATTATTCCATAGCAATTTCTGCTTTAAGCTCTCAACTAATTAACAAAGGCAGGAGTTTTGTATATTATGCATCATGCACTTAATTTCTAACACAGTATATTAATTATATATATTTTAAACAACGGGCACTTCAAGTACTTGCAACACAGCTGCAAGTAACTTCCATTACCTGATCTTGTGATTTCTTTTTCTTCTTCTTCTTCCCCCAGCACCCTGAACTCTCTGCGTCTTTTCCATTGGCATCACCACAGAGTAATCCATCAAGTTCATCTGTTCCCATCTGCTGTCCCTGAGATGTTTCTGCAGCTAGCCTGTATGAGAGGTTCCTCAAAATGCACACACAGTTTTCCACGGTCTGAAAAGTATGACAAAGAACAAAAAAACAAACAAAAACCCCAAAAAATCAAACAAAAAAAACACACCAGAAAAAAGTTAAAATCCTTCCCTTACTCACTCTGTACACAAAGCTGAAGAAATACCATTGATCTTTGCACATAAATTGACCCAGCACAATTCTTATCTGCTCATTTCTGAGCTCTCCCTAGATAACCACAGCTTAAGAGATTTAGAAATTTTTATGGAAACAAATCAGTAGTCTGGACAGTATTTTTCCAGGAGTTTTTTTATCGTCAATTTCATGCTGGAGCCCTATATGAAACAGAAGCTGAGGTATAAAGCCATCAAGAGAACCTGAACACACAGAAAATGCCAGCAAAATATCACCTCAAAGAACAGAAAACGCTCCAAATAGAAAGCGGCAACAGGTTCTGGGTTTAGTTTCTGTTTTCTTCTCTGGCACAAATTCTATGCCAGAAAACACAAAAATGCAGAAATCAACAGAAAAATTGCATCCGAGTTCTGTTTCACAAGTACTTGTAGCATGACCATATGATGCTTCTTGAGTTTCAGAGATAAGACTAGATATGTCAGTCTTCCTGCTTTTACTGCATCTAGCCAGACTGCAGATAACTTGTGGGCAGCATTTCCTTCTCATCCATTTGTTGTCCTAACAGGTTGTACCTTCTGTAGAAGATGCTGGCAGGAATCCAGAAATGGAGTGAAACTCAGTGGAGGAAAATTCACTGGTAATTCAATGTAACTTTTGTAAGTCTAAGAGAAACTCAGTTTATACGCATCTGAAGCTTCCCCATTTAGTTTGTTCAATTTGGTTTGACTATACCTAATAAGAAGGATATGAGCTTAATTTTCTGGAGGCAGGGAAAATATGCTTAAAAAATTCCACCTGTATTTGTTTCAACAATTCTTAATGCTTCTTGGAGGTAAAAAGCTATGGTCACTATATCCCAGCCCCATTGCTCCATTAACCCAGAACACAATGACTGTGAGGCTTTCAGCTGTCTTACTCTGTCATATTCACCAGTGAGGCAAACAGATGGAGCTTCATTTACTTTCATATACTGTGTGAGCTTATGCCAGGCATGCAGTTGGCACATAGTTTTTGCAACGACATTAAGTTCCAGAGATTATACTCAGACTCATCTATGTAGGACTATTTTATTTTTTAAACCAGGTGAAATTTCACAATACACTTGTACTAATTTGACATCTCCCGCCAAATACAAAAATACGTGTAGAAATATGTATGTAGAAAGTGTTCTTAGTACATCTTTCATACCTGAAAGCTTTGCAGACCGCACAGTGACTATGTATTTTCAAAGAAAGTTTGATGCCTCTGTTACTCTTCAATATACGAATTTTATTCACTCTTGCTAGTATTTATTTCCACAGTGCACCAAAGTTGAAGCTCTGTGTTTGTCAATTAGGGTTCTAAATTTTAATTCCCCTTTTTACAAATAATAGTTTTCACACTTAATTCTCATTATGTTGAAAACATTACCTCAAACTGAAAAATGATAAGCAAACTTTCAAGCCTCAAATGCAACCAACACCTTCTTCACTAAGGTGAACTCCTATGCAAACTGATTCTAACCAAGCAGCTGGACAAACTTCGCTCCTTCTTGACTTGTGCCTTTGAACCCTCCAGGGTCCTTGTATTCCTTAATCAGTTTCATCATAGGGAGACTAAATACAAGTTCACTAATCTTTCTGCCTTAATAGATCACATTAAAGTTATGACCAGCAACTTTGTCAGGTAACCATGTCTAAGTCACTCATTTTTCACACTTTAACTTGAATTAGCGTAGCTTTTTCTTATTATGTATTTACAAAAAACAATGCTGCTAGGATGCTTGTAATGCTGCTATGATTTATGCACTCTTGTCATTTCTCATGTTGGTGAACTTTTTAATAACTCTGCATGTGCTTGCAAGTCCTCCATCCTCTTTCAGAGCCTTCAAGAGCAGAGACTAGTTTTTCAGCATTTCAGTTGTTAGCCACTAACAGTATTACAAAATTATCTAATAGGGCAATTGCCATGTTATTTGGAAAACAACATTTGTAACTTTACAATAAAGTTCAACTGTTTGGCTACAATAGCACAGTTTTTGAAACTAGATAACAAGTGATCTAGAATTAAAAATTTTAATTAGATTACATTCTAATTTAGACAGAAGTTTAAAACTACTAAGGCAGGCAGAATAATTTCTCTCATTTCTTCATTTTTTCCTTCATATATGTCTTAGCTTGTAGCTTTTCCAAGTCATTCCAGATATGTATATAAACAGAATAGCCTATATGAACAACAGGCAGCAAAATAGGAAGCTTACTGTGCTCCTTATTTAGCCTTTTTAACAGTAAACCAGTCCAGCACCACATAGTACAAACCTCTCATAATTCCCCCTCCCTCTCCTAAATTCATAGGCAAATTTCACCTATTTTTCACCTTTTTTAAAAAGCAATCTGTCACTTTATAGTCCTGATGTACCCTGAATACCTGGATCCCTTGCACTTGAAAAGACAAAGATGACAAACCTTACTATCAATTTCACTGCTCCCCAGAGCAGACTGGATCACATACAGCAATGCATCCGTCAGGCCATCACACTCCCTCATTCTTCTGCGGGCCTCCTCTCCAGCAGAGCTGACATTCCTGCAAGGCAACAACAGAAGTCACCACCTTCACAGCTCCCCTACCCACTTCCCCTCCAAAAACCTTCCCACCATTAACATACAGATAAAACACTTGTTTTCTGTTCTCCTTTCATCAGTTCAGAGCTGTGAATAATGAAGACAGCTGTGAATGAGCTCAGGAAATGTAACAGGAAGGGGAACAAATGGAAGTTATCAGGTCCTCCACAGGAAGGGGCAGACAGGCCAAGCAGCATGTGCCCACCCGAGCAGGGAGGCTCACAAGCTGCTAAAATCTGGAGAAAGGCTCATCGTTTTTCTTTTTCTTTCTTATTTTTTTTTTAAAGTACTGAGAAAGTATATTTAAACTGTGCATATGTACATATAAATCAGGCTTTAAAACATCTAGAGGTTTTGCCAAGGAAATCTCCTGGGATTTGAAGAGCCCAGTAGTTAGGGCTCTTAACCTGAGAGAAAAATACTATCAATGCACAACACAAACCACCTGGTGCTGCTTGCTTCTCATCTGACATGAGTGTTTCCTTTTCTCTCTCATTTTGAAAGAACACTAATCCTCAATCTTCTCTTTACATAGTTACTCACAGGTTGTTTTACATTGCAAAATTTAAAACCTCAGCCTATTATAGTAACTGCTCCTCAGACAGGGCCAGAGGGTCTTGTCAACACATTGATAAAAACACAATTAAAACAAAATTTACTGCATAACATGTGTCATAAAGTTCAAAACATTGCTATATAAAGAAACAAATATATATGGAACAGCATATATAAATAGAATCTATACTTGCTACCATCAAGTCTCCCTGACACATTCAAATTTGCATAGCAATTTTGATTTGGAAATGGTTGAATTAGCAATCTCAGTAAACAGGGTGAAACTTTGCATACAGTCTCCTTCAGTAGGGGAAGACAACCCTCTGGCACTGGCCCATTGATTATGCCATTTTCAAATGCCTTTGCATTAAGGATGGAAAAAGGACGAGAAACCTTGGAGGGGAGAATGAATTTTAGATGGAGGAAGGTGAGAAGACTAAAGGATAGGTTTTCTCTCAGGTCTTTTTTTTTGCTCCATCTACTTCATCCTGTTCGGCCTCCCTATAACCTAAAAACAGAATTTCCATTCCCCCAAAGCACCAAAGAGTTTTCCTAATCAAGTATTCTTACAACTGGACAATTTCCCAGTCCCCACAGTGCAGGTTCCTAATTGATTCTGCTCCCTAAACACACATGATTTTCCATCTGTACTTGCATCCCCACAAAGTTCTAATTAGTTCTGCTCTCCACACACAAACTGCCTCAATTCAATACCATTCCCTTCACCTCTGCAGACAGCCTGACAAAAATCAACCCTGGAGCACTAGAATGAATTCCTTTATCTCCCTAGCTCACAAATTCATGCTTTCCATTCTCCTTGAGACTCCCAGGTTCACCACACATCATTACACACCAGAAGTGTGCCTTTTATAATGGCTTGCAAGTTTTATGTTGTCTTCTGGTCCCTGAACTCTGTACCTCCTTCCCCCTTCTCCGCTGCTTAAGAGCAGCAGATGAGAGCTTTTCCTCTAGTTGATGTGGCAACCCCCTTCTGTCATACAGGAACTGGGGTCTGGAGAGCATCAACTGGAAAAAGTCTTTCATTGACTCTCCATTTGAAGTGACGGAAACCTTCCAACTTCCCTTTGGATGACAGAAATCAGTAGGTAAAATTACAGTGCATGGTTTTCCCAAAACAGTGCTCACACCCTGTATTTGCAGGGCTGGGGATTCTGCCTACAGTTTATTTTTAGTAGGCTATCCCTTACAAAAGGCAATAACTCCATGCGAAATTCAGGAAGGGCAGCACACATAGGAAAAGCAGAATCATGGATCTGAAAAGTACATTGTGGGGTGGGCAGAAAAGGGGGATCAGAGGAATTCTTTCATTTGAAATTCTACTCTCCAACCTCCAGGAAGATAGTTGTATCCAGCCCTAAAAGAATAACTGGGCAAATTACAACAGGAGGGTGCTGCAGAATTGTTCTTAGCACACCTCCTTTCCTAGCACGGCTACACATATATCTAAAAAAGGACATGTTACTGTATCTTTTTAATCAGAACTAGATGCAACAGTCTGTACTAATGTAACCTGTCCAGGCTTCTTCATTTTCTGCAGTTACATATACTGTGCACAAGCTTTCAAATTATATAGACTTATACATTGGCAGAAACAGAAATTCTTCCTGATCTTTTCATTGAGGCAGTTTCTCTGTCTCTCTACCATGTCACCTTGACTCTCCAGAGCATGCAAAGGCTGGAAGCCTGTCATTTCCTTTCCAGGTTCACCAGAAACTCCTCCTCACCAAGACAGCAATGTCAGCCTTACAGTCCCTGAGCTGTGAGCTGTCTGCCTCATACATTTCTAGCCAAACAAAGAATATGAGGACGTTATACAAAGTAATACAGACACACTAGGCACGCATCCTGCACAGACAATATATTTCCTTGCCCTGTGCGGAAGAGCCATTGAGTTCGGTTCTTCTGTTTATCATCCTTCTTATGCTCCTGCTGCTTCTGCAACCAAGAGGTGGGTATACCAAATTCCCACGACTGCTTTTCCTTTTCTTTTAAAAGTCTTTGTCTAGTTTCTGCACTGACTTATATCTACTCCAGCCCTCCCCAGAACTGGCATATTTATTTACATGGGAAATAGCTTAAAACCAAACACAAAACCAAACCTTGCATCAACATTTTGGCAGAAATAATAATTTGACTACTTAAAAAGAAACACTTCCTATTATCTTACTATTCCCATTCCACCTCTATTGATGAAATCATTGCTAAGAAATCTTTCACAGAAGGTCTCTAATATCATCATGTTCAAGCTATGTAATTCCGTGAAAGAGAAGCAAGCTCCAGATTATGTAAGCTGTCAAAGAAAACATGCTGCCATCTTAATTTTCTTACTTCTCACTGTTAACTGGAACATGCTGTAACTGTCAGTGTGACAGGGAGTAAGACACGATTTGTCATTTGTGAATTTACAGGTCACTGTGGAAACCTTAAACTGGAGCATTAGTAGTGTCTAATGATGATAAAATGTCCCACTAAGCAAACACATATTTCTCCAGTGTCAGTCTCCAAACAAGTGACCACATTTTCTGGATTTTTGACAAGATGCAGAGATACAATGGACAGGTTTTCAAGAAAAAAATACTTTGTCATCACAGAGACAATACAGCAGAACCTTGATTGCCTATAAATTTTGATTCTTTATGGAAACTCTGTTTACATGGTATATGTGAGGTATAGGCTGATATTTTGAATCTAACAGGACAAGAAGTCCTTTAGACGTCTATATTCCAGTAAAATTAATTTCAACTGGAATCCAGTCACACAGGAATACCACGAATACAGAGTACTGAAGAATAGCTCTCAGCTTAGTCAGAAGGCCCCACTCAGACCTCCAAAAGCCTGCAGACGTAAATAGCTTCTTCTCAGGAGAGGAACACTAAGAACAGATAGAACAAGAGCTCAGACCTATGGCTCATCAAACTGCTATTTTACGAACAAATGGAAGACTGACTTTGATAATAATGTAGGAATGGAAAGAGAATTACAATAATTCAGCTTCAGTTTTATGGGAAGATACATCACAGCTACCACATCATCACCTGATAACTAACAGCAGGCATGACCCTCCCAACATACATTAGGGGTGTGTCCTGGGTTCAGCAGTAGCAGTCATTATTCTCCTTCTTATTAGCTGGTGCAGTGCTGTGTTTCTGACTTTCAGCCTGGGAACAGCACTGATAACACCGATGTTTTCAGTTGCTGCTC
>WYDI02027465.1:0-50394 GCA_009867235.2 Psittacus erithacus | reverse complement strand
TTTTAGAGGAGCGTGGAGCGGCGGCGGGGGGGGGGGGGGGGGGGGGGGGGGGGGGGGGGGGGGTGGGGGGGGTCGGGGGGGCGGGGGCAGGGTGAAAGTATAACGTGTGTAAAAGTAAAACTGAAATTGAAGACATGGTTTTATTTCTGCCCTAAGACCTGTAAAAAGAATAAGTGCACTATCAGATAAATATTTTGCCAGTTCTCAGTTGCCACTTGTTACAGGTTTAGATATGCCTCAGTGAATAAGGCAATCTATTTAACCTTATTTTAATAGGTAAATTCAGGTAGATTGTTAGTAATTCTAATTGTATCTGGGGTCTCTTTTTGGATGTAGAAAGGCTTATAGAAATAGCTGCTAAAAACATATCCTAGAGAGAAAATTATGCCTTTGTACTTTGAGAATGGAGGAGATAAAAATCACATTTTGCATGTGAGTCTGCACTCACATATTCTTTTTCTATCACAGTTGATTATAAAGATAATTATGTATAAATAGTTGTCTCTTGTAATTGGCCTTTGCCGCTTGCAGGAGTCATTCTGTAATGTCACAGTTTAGTGTTTACTGTTGTGAAATTGAGATGGCTTTCGCAGCGCCTGGACTGTGACATCCGAGGCAGAAGAAGAAAACCAAAGAGAATAGAGTATGCTGTGTCAGTTCACGGGTAACATACCATCTGTTAACGGTGTGCACCCCTATAGTGCTTATTCTGGCCCCAAAAACCTTCAGTGCTCCTTATCCAGATGATCAATAATGAGCAGATCGAGAGGAAATCCATTCCTGCACTGAAATGCAGCTGTTTCTGAGGTGAAATGTGGTGACTTTTAAGGTAGAAGCTGTAGATCAGAAGAATATTGTGAGCAGCTGATTGTACAGGGGGAAGTGCTAGAGAAGAAACCACGTGTACTCTATAGATCTAAGGCTCATGAGTCCGTAAGTCATTTAATTCCTAGTTGTCAAATACTCATTCCCAACAGATCTTGGAGGCCTTTGAGAGGATGAAAACACTGAATGTGACAGGTTGACCCTTGCTGGTCACCAGGTACCCACCAAGCTGCTCCCCCTCCTCAACAGGGCAGCTGATGACCATGGGAGGCAGTCAGCATAAATCCCATAGTTTCAGCCTTACGAAAGGAGCCTTTACTTCCTCGGTGTCGTATCTCAAACTTCACCTTTACCCGTTTGACTTTCCTGGGTGTGCTCAGTAGGCAGAGGGACCCTTTCTTGTAGCACCTCATTGCTAACCTCTCCAACTCTCTGTTGGGTTTTTTCCCTCCCTCATTTTCTTTCCAGGCCCTTTTCTCTTCTTGCATTACTGTGTTAGGCTCAATTCTCATTTACTTCCTGGGCTGTTCCTCCTCTTGCACCCTTGAGACAGTCGTGCTGTACAAATAAACACCACCTAACAAAAAGGTTTGGCTTCCAGGAGACCTTTCTGATCCTGTAGCTGTTTTCTCAGCGGTGCAGGTGTGCTGCTTGCAGGAGGAGGAGCTGCTTCTGCCACCCTGTGTTTTTGTTGTGCCTTTTAAGTGAATCCCCCAAAGTGCTCTTCCATGAGTTAATCTCTGCCTTGCTTTTTGTGAGGCAGGTAAACATAAAAACCAGTTTACAGAGGGAGTAGCTGAGAGCATTGGGAACTCGGAGGGCGTTAAAGGAGTGTGGTGGGGAGGTGGCTGTTTCAGGACACCTAATAGATAATTCAGTCTTGAGTGATTTGCCGAAGGACAAAGTGTATGCCAGTAGCAGTGGCAGGAATAGCAGGAGAGCTGCCTTTAGACATGATTTGTTCCTTGGACTTACTGTTCCCTCTGTACACACGTGTAAACACAGCTCTGGTTTTACACCTGCCTGGGATTACAGTGGATGCCTTCACAGCAAAATACTCTTTTTTTTTTTTTTTTTTAAATTTGAAATAGAAATTCAATGGTGAATTTTTTCGTTTATTATTATTATTTTTTAATCCTGTAACATCTCTGAATACAAGATGCTGGTGTTTATTCTTAGGGCCATCTTTAGTTTCTCTAGGTGAATATCCTAAGGTGTCCCTGATCCTCCTGTCTTCCGAACTCAGAGGCCAGTGGCACGAATGCACATAAGTGTAGCTGAATAATGCAGCCCTAATGTATGCTGCTGATTTTCTGACTGAGGTGAAGTTTGAAAGTTTCCCTTGGTCTCTGGGAAGGTAAAGGTTTCGTTGTAAATCTGCTTTCCATCTGTAAAGCAAGAAGCCAGATAATTGGCATCTGGTGGGATAATTTGCTGTGAAAATGAACACAGTAATTTAGGGCAGGCATAGCTATTCCCTAAAATCTGTGAAATATTGGAGCTGAGTCTCTCCAGTGTGAGCAAAGTTTTTTTTTAGGAGGTGCTGATACAGAGCACATTTTCTGTGGTTAATTTGATGTACATGAAATCAACTGCAGAGATATTGATAAATTATGTAGTAAAACTGTAGCAATGCGTTCAGTGTTCATTTTTTCCAGATCACTTGAGTTCTAATTTTTTTAATCGTTTTTCATTCCAGATTACCACCCTGAGATATATAAGATCTCTGACTACAGCAATGATGTTAATGGAGAGACCAAAGAAACACAACCATTTTTTTTAGGTATGTGCTTGTGTTGATTAATTTCTGAGCAACATAGCGTGGCCATTTGCAATTAGGGAGGAAAAAACTCTTTGTGTAAGCACAGGAAGAGCCTGCCATTGTTTAATATGACACTCTTTTCAAGACCCTTTTATTCTACAAATTGCCAATATATCCTTTATTAACACTGCTAAAAGTTGTAATTTCAGACATAAATGTTTATTAGTGTCTACACACAGTGCTAATTATCACTCACTCAGAGAGCCAGATGCTGACTCTGCAGTTTTGCAGCTCTGTGCTCACCCCATTTACATTGCATATTCGCTGGCATGGTTCACTGGCAATAGTTTGTGTAATTGGGGTATTACATCTTTGACATCTGGATAACAGAAATTCAATTTCCAGGAAGCTGCTATTTGTTTGGTTTTGCTTCTGCCTTGGGTGGGATAGAGGATTAATGTGCTGTCTTAATGTAATGTCCTTTCACCTCTGTAGCTTGCCTGCTAATCCTGCCATGGCAAAATGAAATTAAATCAACAGTTAAAAATGTGTAAAGAAAACAAAGTAGTAGTATACAGTGTACAAAGTGTATATACTTTGCAAAGTGAGTATGCAAAAGATACATACTCCAGCATGGTAGGACTGGTCATCAGCAAGCCTTTATCTTTCCTATCTGCATCCTTTTTATCCCAGCTGCAGAGTGCTTCTTTCTTCCCTGCTTCCAGCCCCCTCCTGTCTCATGTAGGACCTCCTCACCTGGGTAAAGCACCTCCTGGCAAAAATTTGGCAGGCCAAATTCAGAGGAGCAAGAGACAGATTTTTGAGCTACCATAATGGCTCTTGTTGTATAAAGCAAGTTCTTGGACACTTTGCTCAGGCTTTGGAGAAGGCACGTGCCTTTGCAACAAGGAATTCATGGGTGTCTGCCTCTCCTTAAGTGCACCAGGAGCCTCAACATTTTGAAGGGCGGTTTAAGGTTTCTGTAATCTGTGCCTGTTGCCTCCTGGAGACAGCAAGAAGCATTGGAGTGCGTGAATCAGCTCCTAAAGTCAGTCTTCATTGCATGCAAAATGCCTTTGTCTCCTTAATTCATAGTGCCACAACCTTTTCTAGAGGTCAGAAGTAAATGGGAGAGAACAGGAGGATGTCCTGGCCAGTGTGGAATCTTCTGGTGGCTGGAATATTTCCATGAGGATGAGAGCTGTGTTAAATTCTCAGCTTCTCACCTTAGGATTTTGAGCAAACATTTCTTCCTACACCCATTGCCAGAGAGCAGCAAATGTGGCTGCTGTGTTTTGTGTTTGGATTTCAGGTTCTGTAAGTACTTTTGGTGGGGTCTGATAAACCTGATGGAGTGAGATCCACCAGAGTTTTACTTTGAATACTTTGTCTTCCAACCCTAAGTCATGATAAAGCTTTGGCAGGAGTTAGGCATCTAGCTGCTTAAGCCAGGATGCTTCTAAGAATCTGCAGGAGTCTTGTTTTTACATCTGTACTGTGAGTTAGACCAGTTGATTTTGATTTTGCTCTGGCTGCGTTTCTTTGGATTTTGTTTGGGGTTTGTTCTGAGTATGCCCACCTTTTCATTGCGACTGAATGCTCTGGCATTTAAGTGCCTAAAGTTCACCTATTTCAAGAGCCAGTCAGAATTTAACCTTTAAGAATGTAAGTCCTATCAAGGATCTTCCTTATCGGGTACTGAAGCGTGGTGTTGCCGTCCTGGGGGCCCACCTTCAGCTCCTATGAAAAGATGCTATTTCCTGGCAATATCCTGAGTATCCAACTTTCAGATTTCCTCAAAGCATGCTGTTTTTGACAAGGCTGAATGACAAATGACTGTGTGAGATTTGAAGGCTAGACTTTTCCCTCCCCCTTCTTGGGGATTGGGTTCAATTCAGTAACTTACTCAGAGCTCACATAATCTTCTCACTTTATCTTCAATAGGTTACTTTGGTGTGGGCTTTCATCCAGATTCCTAGTGACAAAGACACTGATCTGAAATGCAGGGAAAGCAGTGGCAGGGACTGAACTCAGCTGAAAGCGCTTGAAATCTGGGTTCCCACCTTTCAGTGGGGATCTGGGATGAGTGGTGTTTGGCATTCCAGCTTTCCTTTAGAAAAAGTCACAGTGCGTGGAGTAGTATTTCATTGTGCTTCAGGGATGGTGGCATCACAACACTTTCCCCAGCTCAGTGTCCTGTCCACTAATGAGGAGCTTCAGGGTATAATTGCTTCTTCACTTGTTTTCACCGGCTTATGCCAAAATTCTTCCCAGAAGGATGTTCCCTCCAATTTGTTGGTTTAGAGTTCAGTTTGTTCTCCAGTATAGGTTTGTTCTCTAAGTGGCTCATGGGGTCAGCTGCTGAAACCTCAGTGTGATGCAGCCTTTAGTATGTGGATGGATGCTGAGATACATCATTGAAACTGTTAGCTTTAGAAAAGGTGAAATGTTAATGCCAGTATATAAATGAGTGGAGCTGTGTCAGGAGTGGGATGTGCATATGTTTTGGTCTCACAGTTAAGAAGGATGAACTCAAACTGAACTGTTGAGAAGTGGGGAGCTCCTAGGGTAAATGAGTAAGTAGGAAGAATCCAATTTGTTTAACATGAAGATAAATTAAGTTTAAATATCAGGAAAGACCTGTTGAATCTAGATGGTCTTTTTTGCGCCAGCACAGATGGGCAGAACACAGCTTTGTAGGCTGAAAGTTGGAGGAAGCTTCAGCACAATTAGTGGACGAAGTAATGGATGTGACCTCTGATGGTTGTGATGAATTGAGCTTGGTAAGCTTGTGAAGTCTGCTCATGTGGTGCAGTGTTGGACTGGGAGATGTTGTAGCTTGTCCTGTCCTCCAGCCCTCTGTTCTGATAAGATGATAAACAAGAACTTACTTCTTTCTAGACAAAGGACATACTAAACAGCCTTAGGGTGGGAGGAATGTCACTACTCTATTTTGCAGATGAGGACTGGCATCTCTTTTGTTTGGAAGGGAAGGGCTTAGTTATCTGATTGCAAGAGAGACCGCTTAACCTGAAAAGGAGGAAGCAGTCCAGAGTGAAGTGCTTAAACCCCAAGTACAGGCAAGATTTAAGGCAGACCTGACATCAGCTTTTACCAGTTATCAGCATAAACCTTCTGTCGCAGGACTGCTAGCCCAGGCTTGGAACTACAAGCCTGTGAGGGAACTGTACACCCATGTCTTGTGGACAATGCTGATCAAACCTAGGTTGTGTGTATATATCTATCTTTTGCTCTACCACACTGGATTGGTGTTTTGTTTTTTTTTTTCCAGTCGTAGTATTTTATTATCATCACAAAAAAGCAGAAATATAATATACCCCCAGCCTGAGTGTTTTTACAATGCTTTCAACTTGAAATTCAGGCTCTGTGTTGGAAAGGTTAATGTAGAAAACTAATTATATTATCCTGGTAATCAAACATGTGATGAGACATTTGTCTGTGTAATTAACAGTGAAGAACTTTTATAGTTTCATAAAACCCAATGCTACACACAGTGTGCTTAGAGCATTTGTTTTGAAGAGATGTCCAAAGCAGAGATGTTTATGACTGATATAAAGTGGAACTGAAATGTACTGTAATGCAGGTGTCTGTGCATTTTACAGCACTTTGCATTGTTGAAATGGAAGGCAGCAGATTAATAACTTCTCTATGTTATGGTAAAAATTAATAATGTCTTCTTGGAGCAGGGGAGCGATGCATAAGTTACTCACTAATATCAAGAATTTATTCTGTCCTAGAAATAATAGCCTTTGCAAGTTATGCACAGAGAAAAAGTTGAGTTAAGGCGAGTATCTGAAGTTACTTGTTACTTTTAATAGAATTGTATCCCAAGTCTGACTGTTGCACCAGTAACTTCTGTAATTAAGACTGCATAAAAGGTTATTTTATGTATCTGTGCTCTCTAGTGATCTCACTTTGTGAACCTTCCCTTTGGGGCTGAAGCAGGATCTTGACCTGGGATATTTCTGAAAACTGGGGGAAGTTGTTGCGTATCTACTGCTACTTTTTCAATTATATGGCCCCATTAATATCTACATTTATTGAACAGTTGCTTGCTTGTCCTTTCCTGAGTGATTTACCTGTTTCAGTGTGGTGTGAAACTGTAACTTATGCTTCTGTATCTGCTCCTGTTGCTGTTTTGAAGCTGTGTCACCAAGCTCTTCACAACAGTTATTTTGTAGTGGTAGTGGCCAGACCACCTGGGCTGATCCAGCTTCCAGGGAAATAACTCCCTCAGATCCAAAATGTTCCCAGGGTCTGATTCTGCTTTGCTTACATTAGTGCTTGTGATGCTTATTAACTTTGTATCTCTACGTGGGCAGGGGTGTCAATCAACCTGTGTACTTCCACGCTTGGTTTGGGAGTAGGGGGTCTAATTTGAGAGTAATCCAGTTTTCCTACAGATACAATCTTAGTGCTTTGTGTGGTGACATGGGGATAGGTAAGTGCTTTTAAGTGGTGTTTTAGTGTACTGCTAAGATGCCTTAACAAAGACAGCTTAAATGTCCCTTTATATTAGCTTGAGCTACTCAAAGTCCCCGGCGCGTAACTCTTGTTGCTAGTGTGATTCTGTGACATTGTTCTGCTGCTCTCCCTGCTGACTTGGGGTTTTAATTTGCAAAGCATGTTGTTGCCTGTGTTACTTGATCAATACAGGTTGACACAGTTGACCCCCAGCAAGGATTGGGCATCCCTTATTTGAGAAATGTGTGCTTACCCCACCGATTTAGATACGCAGATGCCCGATTGGAATTATCCACAGAGCAGTCACCAGTTTCCATCTGATTTAGGAAACCTTTGATTCGATAAGGAATCGTGCACATGGCTTCTCCATTTTCCCCATACTGACCTTCACAGTTTTCTATTTCAGGATCACTTGCAATACAAGATGACAGTGGCAAAAATGTCTTGAGCTATGAAAGATCCAGTTTGATGTGGGTATAGTTTTGGCTGAGAATGGATAAGTAGCTCCCTTCTGAGATAACTGTCTTTGAAGGAAATGCTTGAATACCATAGAATCATAGAAGAGTTAGGGTTGGAAAGGACCTTAATATCATCCAGTTCCAATCCTCTGCTGTGGGCAGGAGCACCTCACCTAGAACATGTCATCCAAGGCTCTGTCCAACCTGGCCTTGAACACTGCCAGGGATGGAGCATTAACCACTTCTTTGAGCAACCTGTGCCAGTGCCTCACCACCCTCACAGTAAAGAACTTCTTCCTTATATCTAAGATGAACTTCCCTGTTTCAGTTTGAACCCATCACCCCTTGTCCTGTCACTACAGTCCCTAATGAAGAGTCTCTCCCCAGCATCCTTATAGGCCCCCTTCAGATACTGGAAGGCTGCTGTGAGGTCTCCATGCAGCCTTCTTTTCTCCAGACTGAACAGCCCCAGCTTTCTCAGCCTGTCTTCCTCCGGTGTGTAACACTCAGAAAGGTGTTTTGGTGAGTTCAGCCTGGCTGTGCAGCAGAGACGTGTGCCCTGCATGCACGTGCCTCCTGGTTCCTGGAGCTGGTCTGAATTAGCCCTTCTAAAATCTTCAAACGCAGCAGCCAAGTTTTGCTGGCCCTCGTCCAGGAAGGGCAGCATTCAAGTGGCATCTAATAAACTGGCATTTAATATCTTTGATTATGTAACCCATGGCCATTATTTATTTTCTGTTGAGCTTTCAAGCATTATGCGTCAACTTCCACTGTTTCTCACCTCAGTGTTTCTTGTTTCCTTGCAAACCAAGCTAGTGTTGTCGCTTCACATGTGCTTGTCTAGCTGTCTGTTGCTGTTCCTACACTCCTGATAGCTTCTTATCATCCACCAATTTCAGCTTAGTTTGACATAGATCTCTGAGATAGAAAGTATCTTCCATAGGCAGCCTGAGGGAGGAAAAATCCTTGTTTGTATAACCAGGAAAGGAAAACTTTCTGCATGAGTTTCATCTGCCCAAACACAGCAGAAAATGAAGGCATTAATTCACAGACAATCAAACTGCATTGAAAAAGTCAACTACTCATTAATATTTCCCAAAACATATGAGAAACATAAATGTTAAAAAATACAGAACTTATTTGCAAAATATTGAGCCAGGCGAACATATAAACATATTTATTTATATAAGTCAAAGGAAGAAAACCTCAGACACACACAATAGTCCAACCTTAGCCCTATGCACTCATTTATACATTTAAATCACATACATTAAATATGATGTGGTTACTGCTCTCTAATACTGGAAAGAAATCAATATTTACTATATTGTTATGGTTGCATATAGTTTGCTAATTCTTTGTAGCGCTGTTATACCTTGACAGATTATTTGGCTAGAGTGGGACAACTTGTTTGCAGTCAGTGTGCTTCTTTTGTATCAAACTTAATAAGCATGATAGTGAAAATATGGTCAGGCACACAGGGCCAAAGCATGGAATTAATGAACATTTTGTTAAGTGGAGTTGTTTGCAGGTCTGTTGCTTCAGACTGGTGCACACTTACCCTGTGGATGCTACTTCATCCTGGGACAGTTCTGATTTATAGTTGTGCACTTGTAACTTTAAACATTTTTACAACTTCCAAAGCTGGAAGTTTTTATCCCTTTCAGTAAGGAAAGAGAATTAAATGAATTTTGGGGAAATGGCTTTTTATGAGGATTTAATGTAGTATTTATGAAAGGGCTTTGTTTTGCTTTTATTTGTTTTAGAAACATGTGGAAGCATTTCTTCATGCTGAAGAAACAGTTTGTATATAAGGGGCCATCATAGAAGCACTGTAATAGTCATTTTAAAATATGGTTTATACGTTTTTGTTATGACCATTATCATCTTTACATATAAATTCCTAAATAGGGCTGTTATCTGCCAAGCTTATCTATTTTGGGTGGTATTTTTTAAGTCTTTTAGTGTTTTGTAAGTAATTTCATTAGCTTCAGATAAAACCAAAGGGTTTACATGGGGAATTCAAATAGCAAATCATGTAGCCTGCCCTTCAAAGGTGTCCCCATTCCCTCAGAAGTAGTGAGAACCCCCCTGGCACAGGGAGAATCTGAAATAAGCACTACTCCTCTCAGGCCTCAACATCCATCTCAGGAGGGCTTTTAGAGATAGGTAATGCAGATTTTTATGTATTAAACTATATGATTATCCTATTCAGCATTTAAACAGCAAGGTTGCTTCCCCTGTAGCACACAGTATCTTGAGCTCTTTGTTTTTTTCTGTGCCCTATCTTCCTTTTTTTTATTTATTTTTTTTTTTAAATTACATGATTATTATGTGTGAAAATCATCAGCTGATGATAACTGATGACAAAATGCCATCATTGGGCTTTAGAGCTAATAGCCAGATGAGAGAACCAGAGGGCATGAAGTTAAATCTGTTACTGCTACCTACCTGCCTGCAGATTTAGACAATGTCGGGAAGGATGTCACTGGCCAGTTACAGAGTAAAAGTCATAATTGGGAGAGGGGGATTGTAAACTTGCACTGAAGACTAAGTCAAGGTTATAGTTGTAGCCTGCACTTCTTTATGTCCTTCCTTACCAAACAGAAGACATTTAAAAAACGCAAAACAAACCCCAAAACTCAAACAAAAAAAGTCACCGCCACCAAAAACCCCAAGCAGAAAAATCCCTAATAACAAAACCCACAGCAAATAAAACCCTAAAAAATAAGTTCACAAAGGGTGAATCTCCCTGTTTTAAGTAGGGAGCTACCTAAACACAAAGACATGCTTATGTAGGATGCATGCTCAGGGTTTGTTGTGACTTAAATGTAGGGTTTTTTCTGTTTGGAGGTAAGTATGCTCGTCAGTGGGAAGATTTCTATATGGAGGAACAAGGGAGCAGAATCAAGGCTGAACAAGCTCAATTAACATTAATATTTTATGTAATTGGGAAAGGGAAATTTAATCTTTCCAACAACCTGTCACCCTACCAGCCACGTAGCATACAGTCACTATACCCAACAGGAGGAGGTGGGTGAGAAGCTTGTTTGATATTCAGATACATTTTGCTGTTGAATACAAATCCAAATTGCCAACATAAAACTTGGTGTACTACTAAATGATGCGATGGTGAGGAATTGCTTCATGCTTTGTAGCAAAGAGCGTTTGGAGCATGGATATAGGCAAATACAGCCACTTACAGGGGAACAGCAGTGTAAAGTATCTCAGTAATTGGAGTCTGGTGGTACTCTGTGGCCTTTAGAGGTTGGGAACTACAAACAGTCAACCCTTAGTTGGGTCAGGGCCAGAAAGTGTCATTTTAGAGGAGTTGGTGCTGTGATTTGTTAATTAAATCACACCCACACACAAATCCACAGGCAAACTGACAAAGTAAACACAATGCAGAACTTCCTTGCACAGGGGGTTTCTCACTGCTGTAGCTGGAGTAGAAGCAATGCTGGAGTATCGTGTGCAGGGTTGACACATATTTCTCTAAGCTTGTACTAGAAGGTTTCTTGCAAACCACCCACTTTCCTGCTGGATCAGGGTGGGCTGGAGCCAGCTGGCTCTGGCCCAGGGAACCAGTGCACCGGGTCAGGCAGGAGATGCTCTGATTCAGCAGAAGCTGGAGCAGATTGTACAGCTTGTGTCCCCTTCTGCTGCTTCACCTCCTACAGCAAAACCTCCCTCTTTAAGGTGCCTCCCTGGGTGTGCTGGGCTTGTACAGCAATTCCCAGCCACATTGAGCTTGGCGTGTGTTGTGGAGGGAGTTGCTGCTCTTTAGCTCTCTGGTTCAGCCAGCTACCTATGCATGCTCCTAGGTTTAGACAACTGAATAGTGCTATTGAGTTGATAAAATTGCTCATGTGCCTGGCATTAACACACTGTCAAATGTCTTGTGGTACCAAAGTTGGACAGGGCTTGGAGCAGCCTGCTTTAGTAGAAAGTGTCCCTGCCTGTGGCAGGGTGTTAGAACTAGATGAGCTTTAACATCTCTTCCAACCTAAACCATTTCATGAGTCTATGATGCACGTTGCATCTTGGGTTTTGGGTCATTGGTGTTTCCTTCTGAAGTTTCCTTTGCACTATTGCTTTGACAAAAATAGCTGTACTTTGGGACATGCAAATGTAAACTCAGTAGAGGATAGCAAGTATTACTGTATAAAGTGCACTATAAAGACAGGTTGATTCATCAATTTTTTCCACTTATTCCGTTTGCTTAGGATGTTTGATTTTTCTATTACCAGTAAAAAAATAGAAACTTCCTATTTCAGAAGGGGCTGTGATCACTTCCTTATTACTAGTGAAATATAATGTATGCTTTAACGAGCAAAATAGCTGCTATCTGGCCAAAACACATATATTCATTGTGCAATCAGCAGTTTCATATGTAAAATTAATACTTAAATGGTGCCAGGAGTATTAAAGTATATAATTGTTACTATTTAAATGCCCTGAATTTACTTGGAAGAGGCAAATTTTTCTTGTTTAAAGTTTCATTTTGTTTTCATAATCTACAGTTTTAAGACCTCCAGCAGTATATGCTAGGCTGTATATGGTTATATGTGTGTTAGCTGCCTTTTAATTTATTCCTGTATAAATCAGTATTATTTAATTCTGTGGCCTATGGAACTGATCCTGCTCATTAAAATCAATAGATGCAGTGTTGTCCTGTGTGTCTGTGTGGCGTGATGCTTTTTGTGGTTTATTTTTCCTTTGTAGGATCTAACCTTCTGCATCTAGCAAACTGATATATAAAAGATCTGATCCTTTAGGCTTTACTTGGGGAAAATAGCCATGGATGTCAACAGCTGAATGGGATCAGTCTCTTAAAAGGATGGTTTATTTGAAACTGCAGTAGCTATTATTATTTCCTTCTGCAGAAAAAATAATCTTACTCATCAAAGCTTTAGAAACAGCATCAAGAAATCCAAGTTCAGCAGGTCTTTCAACCATGGGAGATGTCAACCGTCGCTGTGTTAAAGCATAGCCTGGTACATACCAGCGACCACCCAACCATCTCTTTTTCTGTCTCATCTTTATTTCTTTTTATACTCCAGCTCTTATTGGCATTTAAAATCTCTAATCTGTACCCATTACCCTTTTTGCTAATTTACAGTGATAACTGTGGCTCTGTTTTCATTAGGAGATGAAAGCCGGGAAATTAAAAAACAAATTACAGGGATGAGAAGATTACTGAATGACAGCACTGGAAGAATCTATCAACGAGTTGGCAAAGAAGGAGAAAAACTAAAGGAGGAGCCCCAAGATTTAGACTTAGCCTGGGCCCAGCGCCTGAATCCCCCTGCAGAGTCCCAGGCGAGCCTTCATCCTTCACAGAGCGGTGCATGGGATGAATTATCACCCCAAGCCAGCCATTTTTCAGGGCAGTACGGAACTCGATCCAAAACGTTCCAAAATCAAACACGAACCATGGCATCCAATGGTATGATCTGCATTAGTTACTGAGAATACTACTTTTTTTTTCTCTCTCTCTCCTGTACTGTACTAAATTTCTGCCTTTGTTGTGATGATATATTGTACCACTGCACTGAGAGCAGTTTTATAGTTCAGAGTCTACAAAATGAGCACATAGTTATCACTTTGAAAAGGTGCGAAAGTGGGCACGGTGCATTCTGCTACCATCTGTCTTAGCTTTTAAAATGGATTCCTGGTGATAGAACAAAATTACTCAATGCTGTTGCAGGCTTAATTTCTATACAGTACTTACTAAAACAGCTTTTGCCATTGTTATTATATTCATAGCTAATTAAATGTCAACCTCTACCACTCCTCTTTGCAATGAGTAATGTAGTGCTGTTGTGACACCACTTGTGGAGCAGGATTCTACTGACTTTCAGAAGGGGATGGCATCAGCCTTATAACAGGTACAAAATCCCATCACAGCCTCAGGCTTTTATTCCGATGGTACTGTTGGAGAAAAGAGATGATGTAGTCTACCTATGAACAGCGTGTATAGAGCATGGTCCATCTTCTGCTGGCAGAGGATTCTGCCCTAAAGTAGATGGCAGTGTGCCCTTAAAATGCTTTTCTCTTGTTTAAAATTCCAGAGTATGGAGGTTTTACTGCCAGAATAAAAAGTGCTTTCAAAATCCCACCCATTTCAGGTCCTTCGGAAAGTGTGGAAGGACCCAAAATTCATCACAGTTCTCTCTTAGTCCTGAGAGTCCCTGGGCACTGTCAGGGACAGTTCTCTGCATGCATAGAAGTGCCCAAGCCTACACATGCCTAGTTCCCTCATACAGAAAGTAGGTGGAGCAGCACCTCTGTCCCCTCAGGGGCCTGATTCAGCATGTGAGCTAAAACATGTTGACAGGATTTGGCCACATATGCAAGAAAATGTCAGTGCTTTGATTTTTCATACAAGGAGGAAAGGTTCGGCTGATCTGTGATTTCTTACAGGTTAGAATGGTCTGTGAGACAAGGAGAAGGGTTGGGTTGAGTGACCTTCTGGGCTGGAGAGAAGGAATGCCCAGGCTCCCAGCTCTTGGGGACGTGCACCAGGAGGCACTTTCCACCCCTCCCTATGCAGCTATCCTGCTGCAGAAAGGAATGCAGTCTTTTAGGTTATTACATAAAGAAGGGTGTGAGCCCTCTCCACTGGCCACCTTTGAAAAGATGATCTGCAAGGCTCTTTGTTTAGAGGTGTCTGTCTTCAGTGGGGTGTTATGATCCTGCCAGGTACTTCTGCTGCTTTGGCTCCTAAGACTGGTCTCTGGGAAAGGAAAACGTCTGATGTGTTTCTGGGCCATGGGCAAGCTCTGAAACTGCTCCTCACCCAGCATGCAGCTCTTCTGGGTGGCCATTCCCCCATCCCTTGCACTGGAAGCCTGAGCATCTAACTCAGTATTTTAGATGTTATTCAGAGGATGGACAAAGTCCTTAAAAGCTGGGTGTAGAAATGCTGAACAGTACCTCAAGGAAGATACTATTCCTTGATATTTACCATGGTGTTTAAACTCATCAGAGCAAAACTGCTCAGGTGGGATTTAACCTTATTATGTAGGGCTGTCAGGTCTAAGTCATCACTGAGAAATGTCCAGGCATTAGCAGATGGATGAGTCCAGAAACTGTTTCTGTCCACTGTGGATAGGTGCAATATAGGAAGCCAAGATACATGGTTCAGGCTGTCTGAATTACTCAAATTTGATTGTAATAAGCATGCCAAGTCCATCTAACTAGTTATCTACTCACATGGTAAAGGTGATTCAAGGAGAGGGTGGAATGGATGTTTAATAGGTGCTGGTTTAGAAAGCAGTTATGAAAAGGCTATTGCCAAAAATAGAGAGGGAAAAGGAGGAATGGCGGGAGCCTGGGCATTGCTGCAACAGAGGGAAAAGCAGGAATATACTTGAAAAGCAAAGTGATTTATTCTGCATCAGATTTAAGGCAGTGGTTCCACAAGTCATTACTTAGAAGCCTATGACCTTCTGTCTTTAGTGGAAGTCTCTTGGAACTACTAACAGTGAGTAGCATGTTTGCCCTGTTAAGACACAACAAACTCATAGAACCTGTCTACACCATCTGAGTTTGTGTTCTGTAACAAATCTGGCAGTGATGCAGTAGCTGAATTGCTTTTTAGTTATGTCAAGTTATGTCAATGTATTGTGCTTGCATGCTTTTCAAATATAAAGTTATGGTAGCAGTGTTACACCAGGTAAACTCACTCCCAGCATACCCAGCTGTAAGAACCCCTGTCCTGGGCTACTTGCTGCTCACACTGGGGAGGCAACTACTGCACTTGTGTCTTCTCCTTCTCTCAATCATAGAAGCTGTTATCAAATTTGCCTGCTGGCTAGCTTCCAAAGAAAGGGAGATGGCTCTTTAAAGACTACTTCATAAAAATAAAAACTCTGTTCTCCTTTTAAAATTAAAAAATGATTTATAACGAGTTGAAAAGATTTGCTTTTGTCCTCTAAAAATGATAAAGATAGTGCTTGGAACAATGACTGAGAACACTCTACAAGATGTTTCTTATAACACAATAACTGATCAGAGGAGGGAGGCTAGAAAGAAAATAAAAAACCCTCATGAATATGTATGAAGTCAGTAGAATCCTGCTTTGATATGAAATATTGGTGGTCTCTTTTCCCATTTCCAGTACCTATGGTAGATTTACATGGGTAATTTCTATCAATGCTAATGGGGATTATAATGCAAATCCCCTATGCCTCAATGGGAAAACAGACCCTTTGGTTTTCCATCAGGAGCCTGTGTGCCTGCGTACTTTCATTAGGAACATGTTGTATTGCAACAGGAAAGATGTACAGGTATTTACTGATATAACTTGTCTGAGTTTTCAGATGCAATTCAGCACGATGTGGAGTCTTCATTAAGAAGGAAACAGAAGCCCACCAGCCCTGTGTGCTGCTGTAGTCTTTCAAATAGTATTTCCAAAAGCTCACTAGAATATTGGATTCTGATCAAGAGAGAGAACAGGCTTTATCCTGAGGATCTTGTTAGTCTAAATCAACTGAAAAAGCACTAGAGCAAGGCTGTTGTTACTATGTATTTGTCTTGTATTAATAAAACTCTCCTAATTTCCTAGGACCCCATTTCTGGGGTACCTGTTTGTCTTATTGACAGGTACAGGGTTATGCTGATGTTGTTAAATTCCAAGTAGCCTTGAACCTCATCTACCTAAAAGTCTACCTTTAGCACCCTTAACCTCTATCTTAAAGTCTACCCTACCTTTAACCCTTAAAGTCTGCCTTACCCCTTAGGGTAAAAGGTGTTGGTGGAGCCAAGTTGAGGGATTCTGAGTAATCTGCAAAGCTAAAGATAACATATATTTTGTTTCCCTCTGTACCTGTAACAATGGGCTGAACACTTGATGGACCATTGAAAAGATAAAATCCCATCCATGCCCCAAGGAACTTACAGTGAATAGAGGGTGCACAAAGGAAGGGTGAGATCAAACGGGGCAGAGTCCTGCTGAGTCAGTAACCTCTTTTTGTTTTAATTTGAGACTCAGCCGGTTTTCCAGATCACTTTTTACTTTGAAAAAGTTGTTTTATTTACAGCTGAAACCTTGGTGAAAAGCCGCTGATGGACTATTGTATTCATATTTGCGAGACTTGCAGAGATTCTTCAACTAGTTCATTTATCTTAATGCAGTATTAACAGGTTTTGTCCGTGGGTGCTATTTTAAAATATCAAAACGTGCAATTGTAGTAGCGTGGGCAATCTAAATCTGTCAGGAAATGAGGAGGCACCCAGAAGATGCCATTAGTCTTTAAGTAATGCATCAGTTTCACTTCACAATTAGCTTTCTTTTGGGGGAACGACCACCAGTTTGCTCAAGTCTGATAGATGTTACTTCAAAGCTGAAGGACTGAATGGAAAGAGGTAGAGAACATATGCCTGGGAAGGGAGATTTGAGGATGGAGGAAAGACACACTGGAAGAAGCAGGAAAGAGTCAGAGCAATTTAGCAGTGGCCATATTTCATCCATTTCAAATGGAGTTTGAAGTCAGGGGATCTGTGTGGGTGTGACATCAGAAATAACACAGACCAGACTAAAAAGGTGTTAATAAACTTGTTTGGCTTCAGAGGAAAGCAAATGAAAAATGGGAGAATTTATGAATGAAGATTAAATGAGTTGGTTGGTATTAAATTTAGCTAGGTAATGATTAAAGGGTACCTGATAAGTGTCAGGCTATGGGAAAAAAAGGGAAATACACTCTGTAGTCCACCGCATGAGACACCAAGCAAGATAATTTTTGTTAGATTCATTTGTACCTATCTTCATAAAATGATCATCCCTCCTCTTGCATGCTTTGATGAGCAGTAAAACAGCTATCAATTTAAATGACTGTAAGCACATTTTGAAATGAAGGGGGGTGCATCCCAACTGGCCTCAGATTCAAGCAGATACTGCTAGGTATTCTGTTGAATGCTGAATGTTTTATTTGCAGCAGTAAAGCTAAGGATATAACTATTTTAAACTAACATGCAGGATACAGCTATTCAGGTAAAGCTTGAAATCTCCCAGCTGTTACCACCTGTCCTAATTTGGGACCTACAATGCAAAGCTTCTGGAAAGCAAGATAGCAATAAAAGCACTGCTAAGGGCTAGAACTAGAAGTGTGTAAATTCAGATAAACACTGTAAGAATTACTGGAAAAGAAGAACCTGTTGAATCTATTAATTTTCAAAGGGAAACTATGGAAAGTCCATCTTGTAGGTCACAGTGCTGGTAAACGTGAAATAGAAAACAATCCCTGCCTAGGAAGCAGAAGAGCAGATTTGAAAGCTTTCCTTGCAGTGGTTCTTTTCCATCCTGATTGTTTTGGGGGGGTTTTGTTTGGGGGTTTTTGTGGGAATTTTTCCCTTGGACTGGGGTGTTTCATTTTCATTCTCAATTCTTCACGTGGTAAAGTATCACATGTAACATTCAAGCAGTTTAAAATTCTTAGGCCCTCATTTAATGTACAGCGTAAACCTTCATTATGCTGTCTGTCTTCATTCTTTGCAAGGCTGTTCCGGGAGATGGGCTTTTTTGTGTGTATGTGATAAAGTGAGTATGTTTATAATGAGGTTTGGTGCTACTGTTATTCAAGATGAACTAGCCTGACAATAGAGAGCCCTGCTGTGAAGAGTGCATTGTATTCATGCTCAGTCTTCTTCAGCCCATGTAACATTGCATTTCCTACTGTACATAACTGCACATATTAGTAATTGGATAAAAACTAGCGGTCCCTTCCTCTTAAAAGGGACCATGTTGAAAATCATTTGCTTCTTGCTTTGGATCTAATTTCATGATCTGGTGTATTGATAATAGTTTCAAATGCCTGCTCATAATCATTGTTTGGGTGGTTTTTTGTGGGTTAAGTTCTCTCTTCTCCGTTTCATTCCACTTTCTTTCAGGAGAAATCCCAATGATGAATTCATCAATTGGACCAAACTGCTGTACATGTAATTGCCAGTCAACCCTGCAGGCTATCCTTCAGGAACTCAAGACGATGCGAAAATTGATTCAAATTCAAGCAGGTACAATGGCTGGTCCCAGATGTGCCTATCCATGACGAGCATCTCAAATGAAGATGACCCTGCTTGTTGCAAAGGGCTTGGACTAGGTGATCTTTGGAGGTCCCTTCCAGCCCAAACTGTTCTATGATTCCATGATCTTCGTGTTAGGAGGAATGGTCTAGTAAGACAGAACTTTACGTGGAGACTCAGGAAAACCTGAGCTGTTTCCTGCTCTCTTGACACATTGTTCAAAGTCAAATTTTCACAAATTTTCTTGGAAATGTCATTTTTATTTCTCAGATCCTTACCTGTAAAGTGAGATATTATCTGTAGGAATCTTTTAAGGCTAAAATAAACAAATAAATATAATGTGATTTATTCCTAATGAGAATAAATTTATTTCTAATGGGAACTGAGTGGGCATATCAATATGCTACAGCTGTCTGCAGTTTGTTCTCAGGGTGTATTTGTACAGAGGTGCAAAATGCTACTTTACCTGTTAGCTGCTTACCAGTTCATTAATCTTAGGGGTAAGGAAAGAAACTTGGAAGGCCACTTAAAGTTACTGTATAGCACTTCAAAGATCTTTCAAGTTACAGCTCCATGGTAGCCTCAACTGAGCTAGCTGCTGCATGTCGCTGCCTCCACCCTTCTTCAGGCTGGTTTACCAGTTCCTTCTACTGGCTGAACCAGCAATAATGTGTTCATTGGGAAGAAGTATTGAGTCCAAGTTTTCTGCTAGGTTAGAAGCTGAAACAGAACAGCACAGAGCCCTAGAGACAAGAAGATAACAAGAGCATGGCAACTAAGAGTTATGTAGGTCATCACAGGCTTCCTAAACATTAGTGTTAATGCTGATGAGAAGTTGGAGGCACTGGAGATTTCCAGTGTGAGTGATGGGCAGTGGAGCCATGGAGGTTTTTCTCTTAGAGTGCTGGGTAAGACCTCTAAGAAAAGGGAGTGTTGAGTAATTAACTGCACATGGGTGGAGTGAAGGGCTGACTAAACTCGTTGTCTACATAGTGTATAGTGTTTCAGTGAGTGACAGGAAGGATCAGACAAGTTTTGTAATACCAGTTGACAAGCATAAAAATACTATTCTAAAAGTCACTGATTTGCAAGGAAGCACGTTTTGCAGTCTTTGCTGGGACAAGGAATTATTTACACAGTTGCACTGATTTCATTGAAATTATGTGCATGATTAAAAATAGCTTAGGGGTTAGAGGTACAGAACTTTGGGTTATGCCAGAAGAGCTGGCTCCTCAATAGCAGAAAAATTTCTTATTTATTATGTAGCTAGAGTGTAAATACCTTGTTAATTAGTGGATCTCTTGATTCATATTTTCTGGTAGACATGGAATGATGGTTTTGCAGAGAAAAAAACAGTTTGGCACATCTGTTACTAAAAGCAAAAAACCCTAAAATGCAAACATGTAAGTGAAAGTGTAATCACTTATTTTAGCATTTAAACCCTTCTGTTTAAATGATAAACTACAAATTACAGTCTTGTAAATCCTTGCCAGAAATGAGATGTCCCATGAATCTTTTAATAAACAGTATTCCAAAGGTTGGGTTTGTCCTCAAGCTTTATAGATGCGGATTATTTGTAGTTCACTCCTAGCTCGAGTGAGTTTGATTTGCATGTGTAGCACTTTTGGCCATTTTTGTTTTGACCTCCATCTTCCTGATTCATCCAGATATATAATTGTATCTGCCAAGCATTCTGCTGGTGGACTTGTTTGCATTGGTACTAGTTCAGGATTGGTGCCTTCATTTGTACAAATGATTGTGGAAAATGCAAGATACTGATAAAGTCTGGTCTCTTAGATTTCAGAGGTAGTGCATGACCTGTCAGTTTCTGTGTCTGAGTGAAACAAACTGATGCAGCTTTGGGTTACTCTTTTCCCCAGAAATTAAACTATTTAATAGTGTTTTCACTTGTTCTTGACATAATGGTACTTGAAATGTTCTTGCTGAGCTAATTAACTTGGTAACTGCATTTGGAAAAATAACTGTAATTGCATTAGCACTTGTATTACCTGACGTTACCAGGAAAAGATGCTTAAAGACAGTGAGATTCTCCGTCATTCAAGAAGGTGTACAAATTAATCATTGCTTAAGTCCTTTGTGTCACCAACCCCAGGTTGGTCACTAGGAAAAAGAACCACATATTCCTAGTTTTCCTAATGCGCTGTTCATCAGTGTGTCTTGGAAAACCTCACAGTGGAGCTCAGTGTCATTTTCCCCATTGTACAGATTGGAAAATTATGCAAAGGTGGTAAAATGTAACTGTTTCACATGCACAAACAGCCCTGAAAACCATACCACATATCCAGAGGATAAGTTCAGTATATCAGTAGTTTAATGATGTGTCTGTGTGGTTGTACATGTGCTTTTGCCTGTAAGTTTAATTCATTGCTTTCTTTCATTCAGTTGGGACTCAAAACAGACAGCAGCCTCCTGCTCCTCTGATTTGTGCACAGAAGTCAGCAATATCAAGAAAGAGAAATAAAAAGAAAAAACTGCCTCTCAAAACTGTTGAACCAATTACCATGAATAAGAAACCCAACCCTGCAGAGAACGAAAAGAAACTATCAGCAAACTCAGAACGATCAAGTCTACAAGCAGTTGAAACCCCCTTAAAACCAGAAACCCCTGTTTCAGGATTTGGAATTATCCTTGAATCAGCTTCATCAGATGTAAGTTAATATTTTAATAAGTGGGATCACAAGATTTTAAAACTCATTCAGGAGAATGAATACTCAAGGCAGGTTGATGTGTGTTCCTACTTTTTGTTAAACAAGCAAATCTTGGGTAGGGTTAGGCAGTAGGATTTGACTTGAGGAGTGCTGATTACAAAGGTTTGGGATTTCTTTTTCAGCTTTCATGAGTGTGTAGTTCTCCCTTGAGTTCAAGGCTGCCTGTTGTTTGAGCTTGCAGTGGAAACTTGTTCTTCATCCCTCTTAATGCCAAGAGCCACTATAAGATCAGGAGCTGTGAAAAGTGCTTTGTGTATAAACCATTCACAACCCTGTCATTTGCTGATGAGTGCATGTAGTCTACATGTATGCCTTTATCCTGCCAAGGTGTATTTATGTGCTGTGTTTCATGCCTGGCTGGTCCCACTGGCTTCAGGGGATTCCTCACCTCTGTAAAGCTCATACTTCAGTCTTTTGCTGAATATGGTTATTTGGTTGTCATCGCTGTGGATGCTGAACGTGGGTCTTGATTTTGTTGGTGATGTCACTGTGATTAAAGGGTCCAAAATTTGCCACTCTAACAAAACATGTACCCTTTACATGTAAAATTGCAATAAGCATATTCTCTTGGTTCATATAATACATGCACATTGATAGAAATTTCATGTATCCAGGGGCTGATTGGCTTTGTTTAATGGCCAAAGAGATGCCATCTGAACCAGTTCACTGATTGAGTAAGCCAATCATTAATTTCTCTAATATATTTTTAATTTTGAGCAGGCAGTTTCCAATTTCCCAAGTACGATGAGCTAGAAAAACATAATTAAATTCATTATCAATAAGCGTAAATGAAAACAATGCAGCAGATAATATTCTGCCTTTTTGGAAAAGGGAACTAATAATGAAAAAGAGCAGTCATGCTAATTCAGTTATACAGATGCAAGCCACACCACTAATTAGATTGCAGTCTCATGCCATATAATCTGCGTAGTGATACCGAGTAACTAGTTTGAGGCTTTTTCAGAGGTTTTCCTTTTGTAATATCATGCTTAATAATGTTTGAGGGAATGGTTTGGGGAAGGACTGGTAATTTATCTCCAGCACACAATTTGTGCTTATAATTTTTCCTTGCTTGTGGCACTCTTTTCAGCTTGAAACATGGGTTTAAAAAGAGTTTTGTGCTTGCAATGGAATGTAATTTGGCTTTATGAATGTATTCTATCGCTGGACACAATTCTTTGAAGGTGCCAATTTGACCTAAGGAAAAAAAAAAGAAGAAAAAACATGTGGCTCATAAATCAGGTCCTCATCTGCCCTCCCCTGCTTCGGCCCCTGCTTGCCACAGTAGTTGTTAGACTGAATTTACAGAGCCAGAAACCTGAGACAAACAAATTGATTTTGTTTCATCTTTGAAAAGAAAACAGTTGAGTTCTGAAAATAGATGTATTTAACAGCGAAAGTAAAATGTGACCTTAAACATTGAGAGAAGGCTGAAGAAAGTCACTTCTTCTTTCACAATGAATGGCAGTATTATCTTTTCCTATTTATTCAGAGGCATCTCTAGTGTGTTCACGACCAGCATGCCTGAAAAAAAATGAAAGACATTTTACACAGCACCATAACTAAATGCTCCCTTGAGAATATTGCACAGGTTGTCTCTAGTGTGTGCTGTGTCATGTGCTAGCACTGCCACTGCTGTTGTTTTGAAAACATTTATTGAACTTTAAGAAAAATCTCTGTTTAATGGGTATAAAATTGAGGCTATCAAAACCAAAGCAACCAGTTCGGATGCTGAGATGAAATACTGCTACTTACAGAGGTGTAAAAAGTCTTTGTGAGATCAACTCTTGATCTGGGCCATGAATCATAGAACCTGCTTTTTAGATGTAATGATCTGTTACTCTTACTTAAACTTTCTTGTGTTTGTTTTACTGTTGTGGTATTTCACTTGCAACCTAATCATTTCTAATCTAGGTAGTACAACCTACCAAAATGTCTAGGATTAAATCTAATTCACTGCCTGTTAATTTTAGCACAGCAAAAGCCTTTGGCATTCAGGTCTTATTTATTTTATTATACGTGAATAGTTCACCCACCAGTTCCTTATGCCATGATCATTATCTGCTTTTGAGAAGTTGCATTCAAAGTGATCATAAAGTTCAGTTAGGTCTTTGATTGAAAAACAGTTTACTACTAAAGGAAAGCACGAATAAATCATATTTTACCTTCAAATTTTTTCACTGATATATAAATTGGTTCCTATGTTAAGAACAAAATAGTCAAAGCTGAAATAATATTGATTCCTCTGTGCTGATTCACTGGTAAGGTCTGAAGTGTATTTTACAGTGAGGGTATTTTACATCATTGTATTAGTGAGGGGTTACACCTCTTCAAAACATAACACAGGTCTTCTAAGGTGAGCTCAGGGAGGAAGTAAATCTCCCATGGAGCATAATGGGAAAATACAAACCATGAGAGCAGGGCCTCCTGATCCTCCTGGCTTTGGGGTTTTAAGCAGGAGGTGTCAGAAAAGTTATCACAGTGGTAATTGACTTGTAGTGGTTGTATCAGCACCAGTGTGGCAGCAGGGCCAGAGCAGTGATCATCCCCCTGCACTGCGCACTGGTGAGGCAACACCTCGAATCCTGTGTTCAGCTCTGGGCCCCTCACTGCAAGAGAGACATTAAGGTGCTAGAGCGGGGCCAGAGAAGGGCAATGGAGCAGGTGCAGTGCCTGCAGCACAAATGTGATGGGGAACGGCTGAGGGACCTGGGGGTTCAGTCTGGAGAAGAGAAGGCTCAGGGGGGACCTTATCGCTCCCTACAGCTGCCTGACAGGAAGATGGGGCGAGGTGGGTTCGGTCTCTTCTCCCAAGTAACAAGTGATGGGACCAGAGGAAATGGTCTCAAGTTGTGCCAGAGGAGGTTTAGATTGGAGATGAGGAAGAATTTCTTCACTGCAAGGGCAGTTGGGCATTGCAACAGGCTGCCCAGGGCAGTGGTTGAGTCACCGTCCCTGGAGGTGTTCAAAAGACATGTAGATGTGGTGCTCAGGGACATGCACTTGGCAATGTTGCATTAACGGTTGGACTTAAAGGTCTTTTCAACCTAAACAATTCTATGATTCTGTGATTCTGTGACTAGTGAAGATGGTTTGTCTGCCCAAGGCATCTTGTATGATGGAGGTTATCTTAGATCAATGTCATGAGACCCAAGACCCAAATAGCAGAATAGGACAGGATACCTTCATCACCATGACAACTACTTTCTGTGTTTTGATTACTATGAAGTAGAATCTTTCCCAAGTTGTAAACTTGGCCCATGTTTTTTACTTCTGAAAATCGTGCCTGTCACCAGAGACTTCAGAAGTAACATGTTAAAAACCCACCTACATCAGAAGACTGTCAAATGTCAAATAGAGTAACTGACTGTTTTGCTGGATCTAGCATTTTGAACGTTCTCAACTAGAACAAGCTGAGAAATACGCTTTTTAGATTTTAATTGCTATCTGAATATTTAAAAATCCTTCATCCTGGCTTCCCAAAGCATTGTAATCTCCAGTTTTATTGCAAAATACACATGCATATCATAGAATCATAGCCAGTGATAGAATATGCTTTGAAAATATACTGCTTGCTGTAACTCTCTTGATACTGGGTTTTAAACATCCATGGGAAAAGAGTTACACAGCCAAATCCTCTGAAGATTGGCAGCCCTTTCTTCTGTCTAGACTCAAGACATTTGCAGGTGATTTGATGGGGGATGGCATTTGCTCTTGCTCTGTAAACAGCTTTGAAAACGCACCACCACTGATAGATATATTTTTGTGAAGGGGGGAAAAAAGAGCAAGTTATTAGGAGCAAGCTTATTTCCTCACATCATGACCACTGTTATCCTCTTCCCCCCAACTTCCACATAATACCTTAAAAAGTGTAGTTTATTCATGATGTATCTCCATTCTAGATACATAATTATTTCATACAGACATCTTGTGTAGTCGCAGAAGAAAATACTGCAAATATTGATATGTAATTTCTGGTATGTACAGACAGGGGCAGCAAAAAGACTCTTAATAAGGGGACTTCCTTGAAGGACTCTGTCTGCTTCGGCCCACAATGCACTTGAGACTTTTGTGAAATACAGGATGGTTTTGTTTCCTCTTTGTCCCTTCCATCTCATTTTCTAGTGGTTGTGTAAATCCCTGTGATTTCCCACTGTGCTGAAATAAGCTGTCTACCTAACGTCATTCTTTTCTAAGACTGCATTTTGGGAATGGGGAAAGGAGGAAAACATGGATGATCAGCAGGTGCTGACTCCAAAAGCAACCTCAAACTCATCATGTACTCCTATGGGCTGTATCTGTGCTGGAAGCCCATGTGGAACAGTCAGTAGCCCTGCATTTGTGCTTCTTGGAAGTGCCTGGCTGCCACACAGCCCACTCTTTCCCATCATTTGGCAGTGAAACAAGTCCATAAAATGGTTAGATAAATATCCAAAAATCATTGCATAGGAATATTGCTCTGGGGTGTTCCTCTGGTTTGTCATTATTATCCAATATTGAAAGGTATCTCTGTTCTTTTTGTTAGCTGCACGCTTAGAAATAATGTCAGTAATTGTCACCTATTACAGTGGCTAGACATGAGTATGATTATTTGATTTGCCTTTTAAGGTGCTCATTCACTGGTGGGGTTTGATTTCAATGAAGTAGGCTGCTGTGGTACTGAATAGTTGGCAAAAGATTCAGGGTTTGATTAAGTGATTGTGAAGTCTCACCAGTGCATGATTGAAGTAAAATAACATCTTTGAATGCTCCTTTAATTAAAACATTTGTATTCTTTTGGTAGCCAGAAGTGCAACTTGCAGAAGGCTTTGACGTCTTCATGCCGAAATCTCAGCTGGACTCTATATTATCAAACTATACTCGCTCAGGAAGTCTGCTCTTTAGGAAGCTGGTCTGTGCATTTTTTGATGACAAGACTTTGGCTAACTCTTTACCAAATGGCAAAAGGAAAAGAGGGCTCAATGACAACCGGAAAGGACTAGACCAAAATATTGTGGGTGCAATAAAAGGTATGGGTTTTGCTTTCTTTCATATGTGGAATTAGAACATATTCTTAGCTGCAGAGAATGTAAGGGGATTAGAATTTCTGATGTGTGTTAAGTCTATTAAAATATGCAGTCTTATTTTTATTCCCTTTCATTCACTTGTTAAAAATAGCTTCTATGGGGAGAGCTTGTGTTAATTTTAAGCCAGTGATCCCAGTTTGTGAAGTCAGGCTCCAAGGTTGGAAACTCAATATTCCTATAAGGTAATTATTTTTCTTTTCCAAATAGCAGAGATGCAGAGAACTCTTGAAAACATAATGACAGTGTAACTGATCATCTTCAGCCAAAACTCTGAGGCTGACACTGCATCTGATTGTGTCTGCCCTGTAAATAGTTGAGCTGTTGATGGCTGGATCGGGGAGAGATGGAGGAAGGTAACACTGGGACTGAGATGAGTTTGATGCTTATAAGAATGTTGGTGGTCCTTCTCTTGTAGAAGCAGATTTCCTAAGTCAGTGTGAGGACCCTGTGCTGGGTGGGGTTCTTAGCAGTTAGTGTTTCTCACTTCCAGAACACATGTACCTTCAAACTCCCCAGTCACAACATACAAAGAACTAGTATTAGGCCAGAGGTTCTGAACTGGATTCTGTTGTTGAAATCTGTGATAGCAGGGAAAATACCCAAGTTATCAAAAGACAAGCTGTGACTTGTCCTAAGATACAGATTGCTAATTTAAGATTGCCTTAGCAATGAGAAGAGCTTCAGTAAGTCAATTGACAGCGAAAGGAGGCAGGGAACCTTTTGCAACCACGTCTGTGGCCCCCTTTCCCCATGCAAGAAAGACACTGACATACTGGCTTAAGTCCAGTGGAGAGCCACCAAGACTTATGGTATTGAAGCAGGTAAGTCATGAAGTACTTTCTTATGTGAAGTGTGAGGAAAGGCAGAGGGAACTGGAAGAGAAGATGATTCAGGAGGAACCTTACAGCTGTCCATAACTACCTAGAGAAGATGATAGATAGTGAAGAGAAGATGGAGTCAGACTCTTCTCAGAGGCACAAGAAGCATTGGACACATGGAAAATTTCCACATGATACAAGGAAAAGCTTTTTCAGCGTAAGGGTGGTTGAACAGCACTGCAGGTTCTCCGTCCTTGCAAATATTCCAAGTCCAGAGCATCATGATCTAGCTGGCCATGCTCTGAGCAGCAGGCTGGACATGGAGACCACCAGACGATCCTTTCAACTTGTGCAGTTGTGTGATAAAGTGTATATTGTGGCTATGTCATAGTCCTAACACAGAGTTGCTGGCAGACTTTCTTACAGTTATCATTAGGTTTAAATCACAAACACTCTCTTATACTTTACTTTCTTGAGCTCAATAATCTTCAGAAATATGAAGGTGAATTCCCTCTGTCTATATCTCATTCTTCATTGAAAGCTTTCATAAATAAGTTAAATGGAAGGAAAAGGAGTTCAAAATTACTTAGGAAAAAACCCCCAACAAACTCTAATTTGAGCAGCACTGTGATAAAAGCAATGTTTTTCGGTAGATGCAGCAGCGCTATTAAAATAGCATCATCACCCACTGCGGAGATCAGTGTTTCTCAGGAGCTAAGCTTGTAATGGAGCAAATTGTGAGGCTTGGTTTAACCTCTTCCCTTGAGTTTGGGAGAAGAAAGGAGGGAGTTGTAGTTCCAGCAGATAAATCTCATCTCTGATGGTACTACTAGGTAGCACTGTAGTAACAGTGATCTTTATTGGTATTTACAGTATTGACCAAGTGCTAGTGCCTGATTCCTGATAGGAGAGCCCATCCCTGCAATCTGTAATAGAATAAGATGCCAAAGGGCTGACGTCCTGTGGATCTCTCTTCAGCCTGATTCCAATAGCACCCTTCTTTCCTCCCAAGAGCTGGGCTATAGGACACTGTGGTTTCATTTATTCCAATAAATAATTGAGCCAGTATGAAATCTCCACAAGAACAGCATCATCTTGTTTGCATTATTATCATTAGGACATTTCTCTACCACATGCCCAGATATCTTTTAGTGGCACTTTAAGTCCTTTTCCATGACAGCGATACAAAAGGCTACATTCATGCCAAAACCTAGCAGAGAACTTAAAGGAGGGATCTGCTTGCTTGGAAATCACTCTTCCTGTCTGAAAACATTTTAACTGCTGTCCTTACAAATAATTTAAGGCTCCTGCAACAGGATGATTAGCTAGGGAGAAATCCTCTTCTGACCGTGGGGATGCAGTGGCACTTGTTGAATCAGTTGCAGTGTTTCTCCCAGGCAGTCAGGTTCCCTTGTGAGTTGCATCAATCTTTCACTCAGAAGGTGGGGGGGAAGGGCGGGGGAAAGATGAAAAAAGAATATCAGAAGCTGTTATTTTTCCTCTATGTGGTTGACTAGAAACCTAGGCAGTGAAGTCCCTCCCTGCAGAACTCAGTAAGCTGTGTTCAAATGTAAGTGTGATGTGGCCCTCAGGGATCCACACTGGGACCAATACAGTTTAGTATCTTCATCAGTGGCACAGACAGTGGTTTCTAGTGCACCTTCAGCAAGTTTGCAGATGACGCCAAGCTGAGTGGCGCAGTTGATTTGCTAGAAGGAAGGGATGCCATCCAGACAGACCTCAGCAGGCTTGAGGAGTGCACATAATGTGAACCTGAAGTTCCACAGGCCAGGTACAAGGTCCTACTGCCGGGTCTGGGCATTCCCCAGTATCAGTGCAGACAGGGGGATGAATAGGTTGAGAGCAGCCTGTTCTAGTGGAAGGTGTCCCTGCCCATGGCAGGGGGTTGAAACTGGATGAGCTTTAAAAATCCCTTCCAACACAAACCAGTCTGCGATTCTGTGATAGAAGAGTTATTAGCTCAGGTGGACTAGAAAGCAGAGGTCCCACTTCTCCTGCCTCCTTCCTAGTGCATTCCCATTCCTTTTTGCCTACCTTGGTGTTTTTCTAACCACATACTGAGCAATATTTTGACTTTCATTCAGAAGCAGCAGCAAGTTAGAGAAGCAAGTTAACACATTGGCTCTCTAAGGTGGCCAGGCTCTGGCTTCCTATGCAGGCAACAGTGGGTGGTAGTTGTAATTCCCACTGTAGGCACTTGCAGCACTGAGTACAGCCTTGTGTCACAGATTGTCCCCATGCCCTGGTCACGAGCAGGAACTGCAGTTGCACGTCTGAAGTAAGTAGGAGTCTTTAAGTCGTTGGTCAGGTTCCTGTTGTGTCAGGTACCATATGGATTCAGAAGGGAAGCATTATTTCTGCTTTCAGAGAGAACATAATTGTTGCAAATCAGACACTGGCAATGTGTGGAGCTGCATTGACTTCTCTGGGAAGCCCTCACATTTGGTCTGACATCTTTGCTGATCAGACTAGAGGGAAGTATTGCTATTGCCTTTCATGCAGTGGTTTTGTGAAGCTGTTAACATGCACAGAGTTTGGAGGGTGGGATTACTTTCAGTCCCTTTATGCTGACCAGCTGGCACTGCTTCAGAGGGTGTGTATAAAATACTGAAATTGTCTTTTTTGCTGTTTCATGCTTCCCCATCCCATTTGTGTGACATTCATCCTCAAGGTTTACACATTCCTTCATCTGGGACCACTTTTCTGTCTTTGTTTCCCAGTCATAATAGGACACTGGGCTCTGAGACCTCTGACCAAGACTACAATAGCAATGCCAACAGAAATAATGCATTATTTTTCTATTTCTGCTCTTATATAGTTTTTGCACACCTCTCAGTTGTGTGATGAAAATCAATTGCATCAGTTTCATTCTATTTATAATCCTGTATTTTGGGTATAACATTGCTAAAGCTGCCATAAATATGGAATTAATGGGTTCAAACTTAAACAGGGGAAGTTTAGATTGGATATAAGGAAGAGGTTCTTTACTGTAAGGATGGTGAGGCACTGGAATGGATTGCCCAGAGAAGTGGTAAATGCTCCGTCCCTGGCAGTGTTCAAGGCCAGGTTGGACAGAGCCTTGGGTGATACAGCCTAGGGTGAGGCATCCCTGCCTATAGCAAGGGGTTGGAACTGGATGATCTTAAGGTCTTTTCCAACCCAAACCATTCTGTGATTCTATGATTCTATAATGTTTACCCTCTGTTTAGCATTTTTACCAAATAGCACTGGACCTGTAGAATACTTCTTTTTTCTCAAAAATGGCTTTTTTAGTAGCTTTATAAAAATTCTGTTAGTTTGGCAGTATGAAAACTGTAAATGTTTTCACAGAGGTAGATTTTCTATCTGTCATCTGTTTGCCTGAAGCCTTAGGAACGTAACCAAGAGGCCACTGAATGAGCAGATCTTCAACCCTCTCCTTGTACCATATGGGAGGCGGCATTTACAAGTGCCTGGCGCATCTGGAGGCTCTTTTCAAAGTACACTGCTATTCTATGATGTTTTTGTATGAAACTCAGGAACGGAAGAACTCAGGTGTAGACTGTTTCTCTGGAATAGGCTTTTGTAAGGAGTAACTATGGTATTATTGTGATATTTATACACACAAGTGACATCTGAATGATGAACTCATGAAACACTGGGTTGGACTTTATTCTTTCAGTCCCAGATTTGGCCATTTAAACGCTTTTTGATGAGTGGTTAATTTGATGTATTTTGTTTCAAATCCTCTCCAGTCTCCTTTTGTCCATCCTGGTGGAACACTTCAAAAAGATGGTATCTTTTTATTTCAGTCTTTACAGAAAAATACTGCACTGCTAACCATGTGGATAAACTGCCTGGTCCTAGGGACTGGGTCCAGATTCTTCAGGATCAAATTAAACTTGCAAGAAGACGGTTAAAAAGAGGCTCAGGTATGTAAAAATATACAGAGCAACATGTGAGTGTAAGATTAAAAGCTTAGAGCCTTTGTACCCACACAAGTGTTTTCTTTTTGACTGTGGAGTTGCACATGTTCACTCTATGAAAATAAGACCTCTAAGATTTTAGCAGTTTTCTGTGTAAAGTGTGTGTTTCCTTTTGTTTGGCACAGTAGGAAGTTTAGGAACTGTCTTTGCAACCAAGTTAGCTTTGAATCTTTCTCAAATGTTGTCTCTAACCCATTTCCATTAACACCCAAACTCTTCTTCCCAGTGTTCATGAAATCTGAATGCTAAACTAGCTGATCCAGTCAGGTTTGCAAGTAGAAGTCTTTAATTCTGTGCTATTTGATTTGACAAGCCCCTCGCTGTACTGTTAAGGCATAACCCAAATGCCCTTTCCCTTTAAACTGTGTGTGTCTGGAAGGATAGATTAATTTTCTCACATTCCTTGTGAAACAATGTCACTGTAGCAAAAAAGACCCACAAATGCCCACCCTGGTTGTGCCAGCAAGGTTCTGTAATACACAGGAGGGAGCTTGCCAGCAGTAGCAGGTAATGTAGGTAGGGGGTTGCAGGAGAGCTGCTCAAGTTGGGCTGGGATAACCTGCATACTTGAGGCCAGGACCAGCCTGTGGTGAGGGCTTTATACTAAGCTTTCACCCCAACAGGACACAGCTCCAGCAACAAACAGCAACATGCAGTCTCGAAATCCCTGGTAGCATTCATGGGAAAGCAGTATCACTGATTGAGAGACATGTAATTACTTTATAAACCTTAACTAGTCCTTTCCCATCTTCTCTCCTGTCCTACAGGGGACTTTCTTCATACAAAGCTTCACTTACCCTACCTTATCCTAGTGTTTTCTTAATGCTCTCTTGTGGTCATATTTCTTGCCCATTTTGCCCTCGAGCATCTGACACTGTTGTCTGAGGCACATCACTTGTGCCAATGTCCTTAAACACAGTCCTTCTCTGTTACCATATAAAAACTGCCTGCCTTTTCCCCTCTTCCCTTTTGCGCATCACCACAATTAAGTGCCTGTTAGCATCCACAGGCTGATGGAATGGGGAACCTGATGGCTCCGCAGGGATGCTGGTGTAGCTATAGAAGGGCGGAGCAGGATCACAGATGTCCTCTCCAGCTCCCTGTCTCAGAGAGGTGATGTTTTCTGTCCAAAGCTGTGCCTCTGAAACACACACTTGGACCAGCACCTGAAATCATTCTACATGTTATTAATGCCAGGAGGGAAAAGCATAAGAATGAGGGAAATGAGAAACACCCAGAGACAGAAATAACATGGGGGAGAAAAAAAACGCACATTATTCAGTAGTATAAACTTCCCTGGGTAGAAGTGAACCAGCACTAGCCTTGAAAAGGGTTTCTTATGTGTGGGGAGAGGGAGGAGAAAGGGATAGGAGGTAATCTCATTAAAGACAGTGTCAGATTACTAGTGTTGTACAACAGAACCGAGTTCTGCCCCTTCCAAGGCTGTCTGTTCCCCCACGGCAGGAGGGTGGATGTGGGATGCCAGATTTCAGTAAGGTGTGAGTGCAGTGTGAGCAGAGGGTCCTTTGGCTGACTGCAGAAGATCCCTCGGGAAAGAGGATTGACCTAATTTTGTTTTATTTTCCTTCCTCCCTTTTTATTTGCTTTTTTTGATGCCTCTGCAGGATATTAATTAAAATGACAGTGGTGTTCAGCTTTTGCCTTTCAAACAGGGGCATCTCCATCTCTGGTCCTTTCTCAAGATGGGAGAGTTAAGCAGAGGGTATCATTTCTAAGCTAGCAAGACTAGGAAGAATTAAGTGAAGCTGAGTACAGAGTGACTGAATAAGATAGGCTCCAATACCTGTCTCTGCCTGCAGAGGGAAGGTAACTCACTGTGTGTGGATGAGGGGTGAGCGGCAATGAACCCTTGGATTTATTTATTTGGATTAATAAATAATTTATAAATAAATAATAATATTATTATCCGTAATATATTATCTGTTCTATGTAACAGATAATAGATAGAAAATATATGATATTATTATATATAATTATAATAATTATTTAGTTGTTTGAAAAGGTACATAGTACCTGGATTGGCAGAAAAGCTCTTTTTTGTGTTTAGTTTATTGGCCATTTCTTGAAGTGCATTAGTTTCTCTCTGACATAGACCACAGCAGTACATGCCCTTTTTGGTGGTGCAGGAGTGATTGAACACACCTCAGTGGCCATCTGCACCTTACCCTCCACTGCCATATCCACTGGTGGCCGAAGCCAACCCAACCAGCCCTTGCACTGAAGCAAATGGGAGGTTTCCCCAGCCGATGTGATAGCAGAGAGAGGCAGGAGCAGACAGTAACATCTTCATCTTGTTGAAATAAGATTTGTTAGTACTTCTGTTACAACCATGAGCTTCTGGTACAAGGGATGTAAAGCTGATGAAGCGACAGATCCATTTAGTCCTGTATTTTGTTTCCAGCCATGGATGTTAGCAGATGCCTGGGGCAGTCTATAGGACCAAGGGAAGGATGTTGGAATGTTTGCTAGCAGAGTCTCACAACCCACAGCAGCTTTATCCTGATATAAAAGTGATCGTGTGGGAACTATGCACGTGTTAACTACTCATTGTGAAACCATGCCAAAATTGTTAAACCTGTGTGTAACTTACAGAGATGAAAACAGGAGGGGAGGGCAGGAGTGGAGTGAGGTTTGATCTGCTATGGGGAGAAGGTGTCCCAGGACCCCACATTACACAACTTAGCTTTTGAGAGTCTGGAAATTGCAGCCACTGAGATGTGGGATTCAGCACTCTTCCAGCTAAGCTCTTCCAGTCTGTGTGTGGACTGTGGGGCAGAGGCTGAGCCCTCCTGAACGAGTGTCCTCATGTCCATACTTCAAGATCATTCTCTTTTAGTTTTGCTCACTGAAATGTGCTGGCTCAGTTTGTGGGTATAGACTGAGATGCCCAATGGACAAATCTGAGCTCCATTTGTTTTACCAAAACCACAAGACAACTTTTCAGTCACCACTGAGCTGGGCTAAATTGTAACAGCAGAAGTATTTAAGAGAGATGGGGCAGGTTTTCCATCCTGTTTGACTTCCCCTGAGCTACTTAGCACATCCTCTGATTAGTGTTTCATCTCAAACCAGGCAGTAAGACACTGCATTCATGAGCAGCCCTCTCTGCTTTATCCTGTGAAACATCATTTCAGACTGATAACATAAATCCTGCTCTTGCTTTCGGGGATATTCTTCATTTCAGTGAATTCTAGCAAGTGAGTGGGGTGGATCTGCTTCTTGTACCACTTTCTATAGGATGTACTCAACAGAGTGTTTCCAGGTTAAATGAAATCATGATCGCTGGACATAGGTGCTGCCCAGCTTCAACCTTATTTATGATGTTTGCCTCATCTCCTAGAATTAAGGACAGAAAAGCTCCCTACTTGAAAGCTAATAAAAAAAATGCTGCTTTCTAGCAAATAGTTCCCCTGTGCTGATTGGGAAAGGTTGTTATCCTAAGCCAAACAAAAACTCCTTTAACTTCCAAATCAGAGACAATATTTTTCATAGCTAGAAATATTCTTCTTTTTCATTTCTTTATTTTGCTTTGGGTTTCTTTGTTAGTTCTTCGCCTGAGATCTGAGACTGGGGTAAGGGTTTTTATTTGTTAGATCTGAGAATAAAGCTGTCACTGCCATTAAATTTTTATTGGCCTTGTTCAGTCTCTTCAGAATTTCACAAGTTGGCTGTCACAAAGGGGAGAAGAGACTGTAGGTTAATGTTACAAACAGATGTTATGCTTAAAATTAAAAAGGGTGATAATATTCAGCCTTGACTATTGGTCCCATGTCATGCCAACAGCATGTATGGCATGACATGTATGGGGCATGGCTTCTTAGTGCCAGATCTTGTCTTCTCCCAGCAGAGAAGCTGAACCTTTGTGGCTGCTGGGATGGGATGCAAAGTGGCCCTGGAAAAGAAGTCAAAGGAAAAGGCATGTGCAAAGGTTTCCTCTCTTAAAGCAGCATGAATTACAATGCAAATTGCCTTGTGATTTACAGCAGTGGGTTTCCCATGGTGTTGTCTTTTCACCCTGCAGAAGAGCACATGGGTAGGTGGCTCGTGGCCTTGCCAGTGGCAGCACAGAGGGAGACAGTTGACCATTAGCATAGAGATCTTAAACAAGGTACGATCAGAAGGAACTGACCGGCTGTTCCAGTCACCTCTGTGCCAGACATAGCATCCAAGCCTTTTGATTACTAAACTCTCCATCCATTAATAAGCAGTAGGTCAAGGGCCAAACGTCTCTCACAGTAAGTTCTTCCTCCCTTTTTATGTTCTGAAAAGCCTTGAAGCCATTACTCAGCAGTAGTAGTCCATTGCATAGACAGGAAAGCTGATACTGTGTGAGCAGTATGCCCGAAGGACAAAGTGTAAGAGCTGTTCATGCAAAGTGATTACCTTGTGCATAACCTGGAAGCTTTTGATTGCCCTGTTCCATAAAGGAAATATGGCAATGTTAGAAAACATGCCGACATTTTCCAGGCAGGATTAATTTAAATAAATTACATGCTGTGCCACTTCATCCTTGAATTGTTGTTTAAAATTAACATCATCTTGTTGAGGTGTAAAACAGTGGCAATGATGGAAGAAAAGATGCTTACCTTCTTTTCTGGAAATAAGCCTTTTGTCCCACATCCTTGTTCAAGCTGCTGCTTCCATTGTTTTGTGTGAGGGTTTTTTTGCTTTCTCTTCATCCTTCTGATTTCCCTGGTTTGTGTCTTCAATACAATATCTACATGTTGAAGAGATCAGGTTGATGGGTTTTTGCTTAGTAGTACACACAGGGCCAGGAATGATGGAGGAAACAAGTCCAACATGTGCTACAGTGCTTTTGTGGCTGACATCTTAGACAAAAACAACAGTATTAAACTGAATGACTGCTGCGTTCATCTTCCCAGCCCTGAGATACGGAGCAAGGTGCAAACCAGCAGCAATACACTTAACAAACATGTACATCAGAAGCTAAACAATGTTATTTTTCCTGTTGTTTTGGGGGAGGTTCTAAGGAAATTACTATTGGGATTGTTTTGTAAGAGCTTCTGAGCTCCATCTAAGCAAAGGACAGAAAAGAGGCCCCAGATTCTCACAGCAGGCTCTATTGTTGCTTGCCTTGTCTTGCAAGCTGGCTCAAGACAGGCAAAGCTTGGCTGGCAGTCTCTGGGTGCGGTTGTCAAAAGCAAACCTTCTTTCCTCCTTGGAATGACATATGGAAAGCTGTTGGTTTACATCCATGTTGGGAGGTCAAGGTGTTTATCATGCCTTTGTGCCGTGCTTTACCTGGAGCTGCAATTACACATCCAGGTTCATAAAACAAATTCAGGCAGTTATTGAGAAGAAAGTAGTTTCTCTGGACATCTGCTGTGCTCCCACTCCCGTTCTGGTGCTGGCACAAGCATTCATGTGGTGATGTTGTCAGTTGTTAATGAGATCTGATCTTGGTGACCATATAAACATCTGTGCTGGCATGAGGAACAGACTGGAGCAGTTGGTGGAGAGCTGGACCTCACCTGTCAGTCTTGTGCCACATTAAAATGTCACAAAACTGGTCCTGCAAAGTTGGAGGCGCAAGTCCTTATCTTCTTTCCTAACTTCCATTTGTTTCTTTCTGAATCACTGCCTTCCTCTGAGTTCAGGATATGTCAGAACAGCAGTTAGGCAGAAAGGTAACTCCATCTCTAGAGCTACTTCAAGGGTTGCTGCAGAGAATTATCACTTGAGTGGACAGCCTGGTTGGCTCCAACCCTGGTATTGATAGAGGGGAGACTTTCCAACCCATTACAAGCGCTCAGCTCTGGCTTCTCCATTTTTATAGTTCAGGTCCCTTCAACCCAAGGGGCCAGTTACAGCTTTGCTTCTGCTGAGTAGCTGTGCCACAGAATCACTTGGTGCAGGTTCTTTATAACATAGAAATTGGCCTCAGACTGTCAATTTTTAAGCAGTGTCTGTCCTTTTGGCTGTTTCTCAGCTGTTCATTTCATTGTGCTGTCTCCTCCCTTGCACATCCAGTCCTTCCATCACTGGGAGTCCAGTCCACATCCAAACCAGCCTAGGTAAACTCTTCCTATTTATTGAGCTACCCATTCCTTCCAATAGTCAATATTTTCACAGTAAGCTGTACCAAGCACCTGATTTGTTTCTGCCCCGCATGACACCTTCTCACAGAAAGCAGAAACAAGTATCAATGCAAGGCACAGGGTCACTTGCAGGTCTGTGCCCTGTACGTTTCAATCCTCTCCATTTAAACCTTCTATGGGAGGAAAACTGCTTATTATCAGGAGTTTTAGTTTGTTTCTGTTTTCTTTAATCCATTTAATTGAACGGAGTAGGGAGCAAACAGGTAAAAACTCAACTGACATCCATGCATGTGGAAGAGAGAGCAGCCTCTTGTCCAGGGATGGATAGCCAAGGGTTGGTGGATCTACAATAGCAAACTAACGTAGATCAGGAGCTGGATTAGTCCTTACAATATCGTCATAAAGGCAACAACTCAACATCCTCATGTGTAGAGCAATGATAAAGATTACCAGGACAGTTAGCTTCATTCCAAGAAGGAGCTGAACTGAGTTGCTCAGTGCATCTCTAGCTTTGGTCAGATTTGATCCCTGTGGATATTGTGCAATAAATGGATGTGAGTAGATGTATATCCATCACACTGACCATGTACAGTGTAATGGGGTGGTCCTTTATAACCACACCTAGTTCGCTGAAGTGCTGTCAAAGATCTCTTGTGTTTTATAGGCCTTAAATACCACACCAAAGTGCCAAAGGACAAAGATAACAGGATTCTGAATGAGGCTTATGTAGGTTAGGCACTAACTTACTCAGGGGTTACATGCACACTCCAGGGTGCTCCAGTCTAGCAAGTCACTGCACATCTGCTGTGCCAAATCAGCTGTCTTTATGCATACCCTTGGCCTGTGGCAAATACGAGATGAACAAATTAGGCTTTTAGCCTTCCTTCACTGTGGGATAAATGAAGTCAAATGATCTTGCATAAGCTGTGGGTTGAAAGCACGTGTGTATACACACACTGTAACTGCCTGTGTCCCTGGCTGGTTATGTGCATTTTTAATCACTGCATCTTTGAAGACACTTTGCCCTTGTAATTCTCTGCCCAGTAAAATGAGCTTATATGTGGTCATGGTGCAGGAATGGGGTTGTTCAGCCTTTCCCCAAAGGCACTGGATGATGGCAGCTGTCAGAGGGTGGAGATCCAGCCTTCCAAGGACTGCTGGTGACATTCCTGACGTGACTTTAGCAAATGATCCCAAGTCCTTTTATCATCTGGATATCCCAAAATCTTAACAAGAACAAGCATTTCTCCATCCCATTGCTAGCACAACTGCTTCTGGATACTCAGCTCCCCTCTTCTAAGTTTGCATTTTTATTATATGACCTTTTCCTCCAAGCAAGCAGTGAGGTTTTAAACAGAACAATGGCAAATTGCAGTAGAGGAAAGTAGAAAATGCAAAACTACTTTCAGAATATGCAGCTTTTTAATCGCCTTCCCATATTCAGTCAAAGTAATGAGATTTCTTGTTTATATTTGCAATCAGCAGAGGCACCTGACTGTGATGAGAAGCCGGACATTTCTCTCCTGCAAACAGGTAAAATGTATTCACATTTTTATCAGCTTTCAATGTATTGGGTTATTTGTGGCACAGAAGCAGTTTTCAATGCTCCTGGCATGCCACATACAGGCAGGTAATTGTACACAGGACCCAGCTATCTTTAAGTTTTCAGTGGCCTGTGTTAAAAAACAAATGCATCAGAATCTTACCATTTCCCCCTGTATTTCATATCCATAAAACCTCAAGGTTCATGGTAGCAGCTAAGCTAATAAGTTATCCTTCTTACGCCAGACTTGTGCATCAGAAGGTATTTCTCCCTGGTATTCCTGGGAGGTTTTTGCTAGGGACAAACACAATCATTTGTAGCATGTGCTCAGCTGTCCAAGGCATTAGCAATCATGCTGGGTTCACAGAAGGATTGCAGAGACGGTTATGTGCTAGTTAAGTGTTAGGTTGCTTTTCCTTGAAGGGCAGCAACCCTCAAAAGCCTGACAGCAGCTGCACAGCAGCTTAGCTGAGCAGCTGGGTGGGCTAGGAAGGAAGGTTTTTGCATGCTGTTGCACATGGTGTTGAAATCAAGATGGGCTGAGACTGAAATTTGAAGCACCCTCTCATTAAAGAGTCAGTCCATCAACAGGTGCCCTGATGGTAGGAGCTGAGCTGCCATCCTCTGAAGATACAGTGGGGCCAGATTGTGGGGAGAGTGAGTGGGGAATTTCCCTGCATTGCAAAGTCATTTCCCTGTAATTTGCATGTTATCCCCAAAGCTAAATTAAAAGGAGGGGGAATATTGCACAGACAATATCATGGATTATGGTGCATTCTTATGTTTCTAAGGTGTAACAACAAAGGGTGGTTGGAGATCAGCAGAGCTATTGCTGTGAAGAACAGGACATCGTTGCTGAGCTCAGGCCATGCTACCTGGAGGCTATGGGAATGGACAGGAGAGTAGTAATACTATCACAGCATCTTGTGCAAGGGCCTCCTAATCTCTCTTACATAGGGTCTGGAGAGAAGGAGCTCTCACACACTGCTGCTGTGTGCTGGAGCAGCGCTGCCAGCCATGGAGCGCTGCCGGTTGCAATCCCGCTGTCAGAGCACGTGCAGTTACTAAGGAATAGGACCAGCAAAGCAGTTGGGAGGACAAGCAGCTATAGTCTGGTCCTGGCATGGGCCCAAGGGGGGGCTGGGAGCACGCGCTGCCTGGGATCCGCCGTGCTGCTTTCTTGGCCAGGCACTGAACAGCATTTCAGGGCACGGCTGTGATAATAGATACAGGAAGCTCTGGTTTGAAAGGTCTCTTCCAAGTGACATCCTGTTCATTGCTTTTATCAGGGAGGGAAGTGGTTCTGGTGCAAGAGGACCCTAATAAAGGTTGCTGATGCAACACAGCGTTATCTTTTCATTGCTCTGGTGATGTGTTAAGGAAAATTATTGGGTTGTACTGTTCTTTGAGCGCAGTGTCTAGTTCCTACTCACGCTGGTGTGCTGAGGTGGTTGTGGTAGTGAAGACGACTCCCTTTCCACTCCACAAAAGATCACCACTGTGTTCTGCTTGCCTGTACACCTCTGAGCATCCACGCATGCAGTTTTTGGGCTGACATACTTCCTTGCAGTGTATACTTCATACTGTCCATGGAAGGACACCTAAATAAACCACTCTGTAGTCTGCACTGCTGGGGGAGGCAATGCTCACCGGCTGTAAGCCAAATGTTTGGTTCCCACCCATTATTATATGTGTGCAAGTGCCTCTTTATAGCACGTATCCGTGTGATACCATACTGTTCTTGGAAGCAAGTGATATTCACAGTGTAATGACAGTAATTATGATAGCCAAAATACAGATGCTTTTTATCAAGGACTGTAGCAAGAGAGGTGGAATATAACTTTTACAGGGGTCTCTCCCTGTCAGCATAGCTGGTTTTGTAAAAGGATGGTCACTGACAAGTTCTGTAAAGAGAGCCTTTGTGTGGTTTATTCAGCTGTTTTCTTTGTTTAGCTTGAAGAATCTTTGGGGAAGAGTCTGACTGTGTACAGTGCCTGGTGCAGTGGGCCTTGGTCACGGATGATAGCTAATAGCAGATAAATCACGACCTCAAGTTGCACCAAGGAAGGCTTAGATGGGTTATTAGGAGAAATTCCTTTGCTGAACAGGTTGTCAGCCACTGGAACAGGCTGCCCAAGGCAGTGGTGGAGTCACTGTCCCTGGAAGTGTTTAAAAGACATGTAGATGCGGTGCTCAGGGGCATGGTTTAGTGGTGGGCTTGGCAGTGCTGGGTTGGACTGGATGATTTTGAGGTCTTTTCCAGCCTAAATGATTCTGTAATTCCATGGTCAGTGATTAGCCTGCTATATTGGTAGAATAAAACCAGACTAAACTGGGTTGCTTGATGTAGGTGGGTCTTGCAGGAGACTAGATGGGGGGAGAAGAGATGGGGTGCAGAAGCTGTCTATGGCAGACATCAGATGGTTGCTCTCTTGGTCTTCAAGAATTGAACAAACTTGTGAAGCAAAAGCACCCGAAGTGGATGATCTGAATCAATGGTAAGTGCTGGTGCCAAAAAGGGATGCCTTTAATCAGCCTTTGCTGCTCAGTCAGTGCTGCCTGTGACACTGGTAACACTGCACAAGATCTGGCTATATGTGGACTAGTGTTGCCTCAACCCTTGTGTTTTCAGATCACAGCCTCTGTCTGACACTTCATTGGAGACACCTCACTCAGAAGTGTGGTTGCTCTTGTGCTCTTCATCACTGGTGAGAGGAGGGCTGCTTCCAGAGAGAAGGTCAGGTCTGCTCAGGTCATGTTAGGAGGTGGCAGCAGGACTGGGCTCTGTGAGCAGTGATAAGTGCCTACAGCTGGGTCTGAACCTGCTTACTGCTAGCAAAATGCTGGGCTTTGAGGAGCACAGGGGCTGTTTAGTTTTCTAAACCCTCTTTTGGAACTCTAAAGCCTTGTAAAACATCGGAGCCGGTACATCCCCATAAAACTTAAAGGGGACATATTTCCCAGTTAGATTTTAGCACTTGTGAGCAGAAATCATGCTCCTGTTTTAAAATCACCATCAATGCTGAGAAGGCCTTTGCTTTAAAAGCCATTGATTGAAGGGTGTTTAAAGGAAATTGGAAGCACTGTGGCAGTTAAACTTGCATCAACAGATAAATCTTAAGAAAATACTAGAATTGTCTCTAACAAATGTTATTAAAGCTCAGGTCTTCCACAGCACCTACCAGAAGCTGGAGGCTGTGTCCAGACCTGAGCTGAGATGGGTCAGACAGCTCCAGGGGTAAATACCATTCACTAAGTAGAAGGATTGATTAGTTTCCTGGTGCCCATGGCAGGGGGTTGGAACTGGATGATCTTAAGGTCCTTTCCAACATAAACCATCCTATGGTTCTGTGAGAAAGGCACCTGCAAGGTGTGAGGTAGGTCTTTATCTCACAGATGTGGCAGCTTTTAGAGTCTTTCTATAGAAGCTGATATTGCAAAAAGGCTCATCTTACTTTGGTCTGCAGTTTACAGAAAGCATCTGGAGCTTGTGTTTTAAAAGAGAAACAACAGGAAGGTGTAACAGGAACGTGCAACCCCTAAGTTCTGCATGTGGAAACTGATGCAAGGCAGCTGCACCACCCTGTTCTTGCATCCTCATCCTGAATATTGGATCTGTAAGATACATGCAGCCCAGGACCATGCGAGATCTCTCCCTATACCCCTGCTTTGGGCCACAGCTGTGCTGAGAGCTTGTGCAGTTTCTCCACACTGGGGTTAATTTCCAGATGAGAGAGAATTCTGATATCCCTAAAAGAAGGCACAACACTGTCATCCCAATCCTCAGGGCCAGGGGTGACACGGTTTTGTGAGAAGATGAGAGCAATCTCTTGGTAAAGAACCAGATGATAAGGAAACAGCAACAAGGCAGTTCTATACAGGTTGTCTGCTTTTCTCTTGAAATACAGTATCAAGAAAATGAAACTTCAAACAATGAAAAAACCTTTTCGAAACCTTAAATACAAATCCTTTATTGTAATATAAATCTTTATCCTTTCAGTGCATGACTGTATGAGTCTTCCCTTTTCATTGGATTGCATTTGCCTCTCAGGCTGATTGATGTCTGTCTCCTATTTGCCCTGTGTTCTTAGCGCGCTCCTTGTAATTCTTCTGTCCATCTTTCATTGTTCTGTTTAGAAAAAGCACATTCTTAAAGTGCTTTAAAAAAGATGGGATATAATCATACCGTGCACCTTTTCATATCTCTATATAATATAGATAGATATTTATATATACGTATTCTCCTGTATGCATTTAGACTGCTGCAAAGAAGATCCCAAAGTACATACTCAAGGTTTAAAATTCATGTGGTGCCTTTTCCCTTCTTCAGAACCAAACTTCAAAGGGGTGAGCATCACAGAGCAGTTTGTTCTGGACTCTAATGCAGCGCTTGACACCTGAAGTAGGGGCACTGGATGTTGTGTGAGGAGCTTGGCTGGCAAACATGGATTCAAAAAACTACCTAAATTGGTTTTCTTTAGCCAACTGAGCCCTACCCTAAAATGGGATTCAGCCTACATGGGGTTCATGCCTGTGTACACACCAGCAGCTCAGCCCCAGCACGTTAGAACTCAAATATGTAATTTCCATCAGTTTAATTTTTCCCTTTTTTGGGATAATTGACTGATTTCTTGAATTTTTGGTTTTTTTAACTGATTTCCTCACTGTTTCTCCCCTCAGGTAGCCTTTTCGACACCACAACAGATCATCTGATAGACACAAACCTGGATTTTTCCCCTTGAATTTCACATCCTGCATCAGTGTTCATAGCGGATAAAAGCATCCTCTCCTTTGGATAACATTCCCACCAGATCGGCACGAGAGCTTCAGTGTATCACAAGACATGGACAACCCACACTGCTTTCATCTCAAGTTTGTGTCGTTTCATGCATTTTCCATGTAATCTCAAATCACAAAGCCACCAGATCACTTCACTCTTCTTCGTCTTAAAGATGATTTCCCTCTGCATCCAATGCACTATTTAATTAGCAGGGCATCCACTCTGAGACATCCTCTTGCCTTTGTTTCTCCTCCGTGATTGTGTTTTTCCATGTGATTGTAACAATTGCCAGCAGTGTTCCATATACACAGCCAGGTGACTCTTCCTGTCTCCAGGCATCTCTCTCCATCAGGAGCCCCAGAGGCTCGATGAGCATTTGACTTGGCCAAGCTCTTTGCAGACCCACTTTTTCTCTCCTGGCTGCTGTGTTACCAATGACCAGGATTCCTCCCAGCAATGCCCAGTTTCCTAATTGTAGCAAGGAGAAGCTATTCCTCAGATAATTTCTCCTATGTAGTCCTATTGGGATGGCTCTTGAGCATCTTTGCAGTGCAGATAGCTGGAGGTGGTCATTCTCCCCTTACAGGCCTGCACTTCAATCTCAAACCATATCAGTTTGCTGGTTTCCAGGAAGAGGGTCTGCACACTGTGATTTTTCAGCCACTGCCCTTGGCGACAATGTTCAACCATTTTTGAAGCTCAAGTCACCTTTTCCCTGGCACTCGATTGATACCTCAGCAGTAAAGATGAGTGAATCGATCAAGACATTGCACTATCCTCTTAGATACTGAAAGGGTCCGTCCTTTCAGGTCAGGGCTAAGGTAAAATCGTATGTGCCCTCCATGCAAACCTTCACTTCTGCACCTTCATCAGCACTAAATTCACTTTAAAGATGTTGGGAAAAAGTCTGGCAGGTCTTAATCTGCATCATCCATCACCAGGTAGTCTGAATGTGTTTCCTGGAATTCAAGGGAGAGCTGCTAGAGCCTTCACCATTGTGCTTCATTTCCCTGTGGATATTTTAGCTGCATCTTTTTTGGGTTTCAAACTGTTTGGCCTTTGAGTGTCTCAACAGAAGTGCTATTACAGAGTGGGATGGTTGTCAAAATATTGAATCTCTTTCTTTAGCAATCCTAAATTCTGTTTCTCAGATGTCACCCAGTGCCCACAAATAACACCAAAGCCAACAGGAACGCTTTGGTCTCTTGGCACCTGAGAAACCGGGTTCCCAGCCCTTCCCCACACACCTCTTGTGGACTCTTTGGAATGCCTATGTTCTCTCTGAAGCTGTGGAATAGATTGAATGTGCACTGCAAACCTTCAGATTTGAGTCTTTTCCTTCCTTCGTGGCTTGGAGTTGCCTGTCTTGGGCAGGGGGCACTGCTCTGTTGTGTCCGTATCGTAACCCTTCAGCAAAGGAATCAGCGTTTTGTACCTTTGGAAGATTGCGTTTGTGTTTCCTTCCTGTGACTACTGTTAAGACTTTCTTCAGAAATCTTTTTATAGGGTTTATTAGAGAAAAAAAGAAGAATCATTCCATATTTAGGTAAAAACGTCTCAATCTTCTGTATATATGTTTTATTAATATGTAAATATTTAGCTATTTTTAAATGACTATGTTCTTAATAAAGCAACAAGGGACTAGTTGTGACATGGTGTATAACGTTGTGGCGTGGTATGGATCTCTGGGAAACCCTCTTTGTCAGTTCAAGAAAAGAAAACCTACAATAAATAACTTTAATTGCACGTGTGTTCCTGTGTTCTGTGCTGCATTCCCATATTCCAGAGGAATTATCCACCCATTAGTGGGCGGCAGAGGGAAATGTATAGGAAAACCCTAAACCTTTACCACCACAATACTACTTTCTCAGCTAGCTCAGAGGGAAACCACGCCGCCTGCCAATCACAGCAACGTCTATATCCAATTGCATAATAACTCTCGAGTATTAAGTGCTGATATGCTCGAAGTCTAATTTTAATTGAATTAGGTGCCTTTATAATCTGCACTTAAAAGGTTAAGCTCTGCTTCTATGGAAACAACACAGAGGAAGGACAAACCAATACTCGTTATCCGAAGTAGCTGCATAGAGGGATGTGTGGTAATTTATTATCACACCCTTATCAAATGCTGTTTAGCCCTGGAAAATACTTTCTGCAAAAACATGTTCCTGGTAATCTTCCATCAATTACAAGGAGCAAGTAAAGTGTGAGAGCAGCTGGGCACACCTCTGTGCTCTGTGTAAGGAGTACCAGGGATAAATGGCTGGTAAAACATCTACTGAGAGTTTCCCTTATGGTTCAGTGGCTGCACAGATCTACTGAAGCCAATTGAACATCTTGTATTGGTGTGACATGGCCTGAGTCAGCGCAGCCATCATCACTGGAGAGTACTGAAAGAGCTACTAACACACGGATCATAGAATGGTTTGGGTTGGAAGAGACCTTAAAGCTCATCCAGTTCCAACCCCCTGCCACAAGCAGGGACACCTTGCACTAAACCAAGTTGTAGGCAGTTGTAGGGAGCGATAAGGCTCCCCTGAGCCTTCTCTTCTCCAGACTGAACCCCCAGGTCCCTCAGCTGTTCCCCATCACATTTGTGCTCCAGGCCCTGCACCAGCTCCATTGCTCTTCTCTGGCCCTGCACCAGCACCTCAATGTCTCTCTCGCAGTGAGGGGCCCAGAGCTGAACACAGGATTTGAGGTGCGGCCTCACCAGTGCCCAGTGCAGGGGCACAGTCACTGCCCTGGCCCTGCTGCCACACTGGTGCTGATACAGGTCAGGATGCTGGTGGCTTCCTGGCTGCCTGTCCTTCCCATAGGGCTGCTCTCAATCCATTCACCCCCAGCCTATACCAGTATCGGGACACAGGACCTTGTACTTGACCTTGTTGAACCTCATGAAGTTCACACTGGCTTGCTCCTTCAGCCTCACAAGGTCAACAGCGATTTCCAGAGCCTTCTACATGCCCACAAACTGGCTTCAGGTCTGAATGTAACCCATTACTCACACAATGAGGGATCTTCCAGCTGGATGGAACAAATCCATCCTTTACTAAACAAGTATCTTGACTCACCTGCTCTGCACTGCAAGTCATGGCCAAAAGTATGGCTTTGTTTGGCTTGGGTTTTAAAACAGGGGACAGGTTTATACACCACCTGCACCCACATGTGGGCTCCAGCTGAGCTCCAGCATTCTCGTGGGGCCGTTCAGCCACTGCATCCCTCTGTCCTGTGCACAGGACACTAAAGATTAATGCTTTGAGTGAAAAAGAACCCTTCTGAAGCTTCACAGGAAAAAGGATATCCTGCTGCAACATGAAAGGAAACCGGAGCCTGGGCTTTATAAAAGATGCATTAATTGCGAGACGAGAAGAAAGTCATCTTGAGTGCCTGTGACGTATTGGTTTAGGGAGGGATGGCTGAGTCTCCTGAGGGAAACAAAAGGATGGGGATGGGTGCTCCTGACACTGCCACCTCCTTCTGGAGAGAAACCTTCTTCCCCAAACCCTACCCTGTGTGGAGGTTGTGACGCCTCACTGGGAAGTGCATCCTTCCTTCACTAGGGATGGTCCTAGGAGAAACCCGTGGGGCCACATCGTGCACACAGAGAGACAGAGGTACCTCAAAAATAAACCCCTTGTGCATGTTTCCCCCAAATCTAAAGCAGCAAAATGCCTCATAGGAGGTGCTGAGACATCCCTTCTCCCTCTACTGCCTCTCCCACTGCTCCAGCATCCCCACAGCAGAGCTGGAGTAAGCATCTTCATCCTTCCCACCACACTGGGGTGCGAGAGGGGTTGGTACAAGTGGGTCAGGTGTGATTTCTCACCCATCAAATGCTAATAAAAGCCACCGGAGTGAAACCTATAACATTATGTGTATAAATAATTTAGCTCCAGTGGGTAAACATTGACTCTGGGCTTTTAAAATATGAAATAATCCCATTTGCTTCCCACCCCCCAACCCATGCAGATGCCATTGCTGCAAACAGGAGCACAAAACAGCTAACACTGGGGTTACTCAGAAACCAGGGAGACACTTCTCTTGTGTGTCTGCACTGGCTCCTTCTTCCACCCAGATCCGCAGAGGTAAGGGGGAATCAGGGTAAGCAAGGCAGCTAATTAGGAATGAAGATGTCGTTCTGGCTTGTAATTGCAAGTAACTGTTGACCAGAGGGATGGGTGTAAGAGGAGAAGAGGCTGCTTTCTCCCGTTTGCTCCTCTCACTCCCTCAAGTGGATGCAGACATCAAGCTTGCCCTACATCACACCCACCCGACCTGCCCAGCAGCCCTCAGATGAGCTGTTTTGCCCCAAAACTGCCCTCAAGAAGAATCCCCACAGGGTGTCCAAGCCCACCTCAAGCTGACCCTGTGGCCCTCCAGCGCTGGAAGTCCTCACTGCAGCATAGCAGGGAATATGCAATTGGCAAATGGCAATAGCATCACTTGGAGAGCAAGTTCAGCCATCAAGGCCCTGTGGCCGGAAACACTGGGCCCAGGCCAAGAAGGAGCTGCTCTGGGTCACCATTGCCGTGTGAGATCTTCTGGAGGAACCTTTGTCAAGGATTAGAACCAGTGTGGCAGATAGTGTTGCCAAATTGGTCCATCATCTTTCATGAAGGTTTGGGGACGTGAATGGTCCACTGATGGCTGCTCTCCCATGCAGCTTATCCCAGCACATCTTTGTGTTAAAGTGTTCACAATGCCACAGTGCCCCTTAAGATAGCAACCAGACTGGGGTGAAGACCTTCCTCTACCTCTGCCAAGCAAGAGCCATCACAACTGGAGGACCATGGTGGCCCATGGCTTCTGCTGGATCTTGGCCGTGGGGGCAGCTTGAGGTAGCAACCACCACCATGGCTAGGGATGTTCCTTAGTTGCATCCATCACCCACACCCAACAGAAATATCACCTTCATGATACCTGGACAGGTCAGGGTGGATGGAAAAGGCCAACCCATGTAGCTCTGCCATCCATGGACACTCAGGTGGCCTCAAGGACCTTCTCTGCCCTGGGCTGGTTCATCAAACCATCATACGGACAGCACATGCACACACTAGGAGGTGGTCCTGCACCCCAGCAAAGGAAACCAGTCCAAAATATCTCATTGGCAGCAACACTTGCACCCCATAGCATCCCTGCTCTGCTTTCCCCCCATGTCCAGCATTGTCCTGGAGGCACCAGGTGACAGCAAATGTGGGCTGGAAGGGGATGAGGGGGACATTCATGTTTCAGGACATTGTGAACCCCTGCCAGCTTCCTGACATGAAGTTAGCAGGGAGGGACCTGGACAAGACCCAACATGTAGCTATTGCCATTACCACGGCTTAGGGAAAGCAAAGATTAATGTAATCATTTAATCCCAAGAGATTTCAGGATTCACTGACTGGATCTCATGTCTCCATTCACCATGGCATAGGGCACGTGTGTGAACTGCACGGCTCTTAGCTGGACCTCTGCTCCCTTCTGCTTTCCCTTTCCCTGAGCTCCTGTACGTGTGCTCAGACCCCAGCTGTGCACAGTGGTAGTGGGTCCTGCCTGTAGCATCCAACCCACTGTTTGGCTGGCGAGAATGGGGACACCATCCACTCTTGGTCTTCCTGACTTCTTGCTTGGTGATGGCTCAGTGCCCAAAGCCTGCAGACCTCTCCACCTCCCTGCAGCACACGTTGTCTTGCCTGATGCTGGTGAGGTATCCATGTTCTACATCTCCATCCTCCCTGCCTTTAATGATGCTGTGGAAAGCGGCATGGGCAGCCAGGCTGGGCTGGACACTGCAGGGAATGGGGTTTGTCTTGAGGTTAGAAACACCCTTTGCCTGCATAAAATACACCCAACCACCACGGTCTGGCCAGGCAACAGGACAGCATTGGTGACACCAGGTGACTCACAATGCATATGTCCTTTCTGTCCCTCTGGTCCAGGGTACCATATGTGGTCCAACACCATGGGAAGATGCTCTGTTCAGGGATGTTGTTGCCCTTCCCTCCTTCCCCCTGAACAAAGGGGACACAGGCAGAGGCTGGTGAATGGCCCATGGCTGCCTCAAATAACCCATATGCTGCCAGTCCCCAGGGATGGGAGCCAGGACACAGTAGTGGATGCTCTGCATCCCACAGGGATGGAGCGTTGGATACTGCTGCAAGACCTCCTCTATTTCCTGGCTCCTCTGCTCACCAGAGCATCACCTTCCCACCTTCATCACCTAGAGAGCATAAATTGTGCCAACCCCAGTGCATTAACATAGATCTTGCATTTAACTTTTATTATAGCCGTGAGCTCCTGCGTGGCTTCTTCGCTGCCCTTCACTGAGTGTGATGGGTCACCCCCACCTCTCATTTAATGTCCCTTTGGAGAAGCCTTAGAGCAGTGGAGACTCCTGCTTCAGTCACAGGTCTCCCAACACCCATCCCAGTGGGATGGTATTCCTGGGGTGCCCATCCAGCCCCATGGCCAGGGCCAGGCACTGAGGACCTCCTCCTTCCCCTGGCTGCCTCCCTTCTCCCTTGGATTTTATTCCCATGTCCTACTCTTTGGCAACATTCTTCCTTTCCCCATCCCTCCCCACAGCAGAGGGGCTGCCCCTCGGGGGTGGCAGGGAAAAGCCCATGCTGAAGCTGTATCTGCAGGTGTGATGGACTTGCAGCAAGGATGATGATGTCCTGAGCTGCATCAAAAGGAGCGTGACCAGCAGGTAAAAGGAGGTGATCCTGCCCCTCTGCTCTGCTCTTGTGAGACCTCACTTGGAGTATTGTGAGCTGTTCTGGTGTCCTCAACATAAAAAGGACATGGAACTGTTGGAACAAGTCCAGAGGAGGCCACGAGGATGATCAGGGC